>RPOG01001306.1:94194-160260 GCA_008086565.1 Thalassoma bifasciatum
GTCACAAACGACACAAAAATGATCAACACTGCCCCGAATTTGAACACATCAGTCAACGTCCTTCACACTATGAGTCTGAAACTCAAAGAAAAGCAGGATGGAACGGTGGATGTGAGTATGAAAAACTCTGTGATTATCTTAAGAAATGCAGTTTCTTTCTGATTCTGATTAATGAGGATTTAAACTCTGGGTTTTATTGTAAGTTGTGAAATCAGAATCCAAATGCGAAATGAAGAAACAGAATCATGGTTGCATATGTCGAATAACAGTGGCGTGTTGCATTCACCTGAAAATAAAAAAAATCCAGTTTTTACGAGATATTATCTCATAAAAACAGAAATTATTTACTTTTGATTTCCCTGTTTTTATGAGATACTGTCCCGTAAAAACAGAAAAAATTTTTTTTGATTTTCCTGTTTTTTCATGAGACACTTCCTCATAAAAACAGAAATTATTTATTTTTTATTTTCCGGTTTTTATGAGATACTATCTGATAAAAACAGGAAAAAAAATATTTCTGATTTTCCTGTTTTTATGAGACACTTCCTCATAAAAACCGAAATTACTAACCTTTGAGTTTCCTGTTTTCACAAGACTCTATCTCATAAAAACAGAAATTATTTAATTTTTGATTTTCCTTTTTTTTTAGACACTTTCTCTTAAAAACAGAAAATATTTACTTTTGATTTTCCTGTTTTTATGACATACTTTCTGGTGAAACAAAAACTGAATATTTTTGATTTTCATATTTTTAAGAGATTATTTCATAAAAACAGGATTTTTATTTATTTCCGATTTTCCTGTTTTTATGAGATACTATGTCATAAAAACAGAAATCATTTATGTTTTATTTTCCGGTTTTATGAGGAACTATCTCATAAAAACAGAAATAATTTATTTTTGATTTTCGGTTTTTATGAGGAACTATCTCATAAAAACAGAAATGATTAATTTTTGATTTCCCTGTTTTTATGAGATACTGTCCCGTAAAAACACGAAAAAAATATTTTTGAATTTCCTGTTTTTATGAGACAATTCCTCATAAAAAACGAAATTACTAACCTTTGAGTTTCCTCTTTTCACAAGACTCTATCTCGTAAAAACAGAAATAATTAAATTTTTGATTTTCCTTTTTTTTTGACACTTTCTCTTAAAAACAGAAAATATATTACTTTTGATTTTCCTTTTTTTACGAGATACATTCATTTACAACTCAAAGACAGAAGCGTCTCCCAAAGTTTCAAACCAAGAGAAAAATAAAGCTGAATCAGATTTAACAGGCGAGACACGTTTCTTCATCGAGATGACGATTAAAGCAATTCTGGAATTCATTTACTGACTTGAAACCCTAAAATAAATGTTTCCTGTTTCTCTGAGATAGTATCTCAGAAAAACAGGATGATTTTTTGATTTTTTTAATTTTTGGGTGAATGTAATACGTCACTGTATCAAATAAACCAAAACCAGAGTCAGTTAAAAACATTTCTCTTCTTTTCAGGACTTTCTGGGTTCGTCCAGCAACTTATTGGAAAAGTCTCTTGAAGCCTCGTGGGACGCCAGTTCACAAGACGACGACGCTTCACTGGCTGAGAAATATCTGATTTCTGTGGAGCAGATAATCCACATGACAAAGATAACGAGAGGCTACGAGAAAAAAAACGTGGAGGTAGCTTCAAAGAACTGCTCCCAGGAGCTCGAGTGTGTCAATAAGGTTTTTAACACCACGGTTGATCTGAAGGGTTTGAACCCAGGCAGCGTCGTCACGGCCGGGTTTAAAGAATTAGAGCATTATTTACCGAACAACCGTGATAATTACGAGCCGAACAGCTACGTTATTTCCACAACTACAGAGGTGAACATTTCAGATTCTGTTGAGGTCGTAATCAACTTTGCGTTGATCCGGCCGAGACGTCCTCACTTCGAGATGATTTGCGTGGCGTGGGACAACGAGACCAAAGCTTGGTCCGATTACAAATGTGAGTGGAAAGTTTCCAAAGGCGTCTGCGTCTGCAAACATCTGTCTTCCTTCATCGTCCTGATGGGGAAGCTGCCTTTGGAGGTCAAGTGGTCGACAGAGATGACCTACGTGGGTTTGTCCGTGTCGGTCGTTTCGCTCGTCATCAGCCTCGTGATCGAGCTCACCATTTGGGGCGCCGTGGTCAAAACCAGTACGTCGTATTTACGCCACACGGCTCACGTCAACATCTGCCTGTGTTTGTTAGTGGCCGACTGCTGCTTCTTAGCTTCTTCCAAACCGGAGCATCTCTCTCCGGTTTGGTGTAAAACCTCCGTGGTGCTGAAGCATTTTTGCTACCTCTCCATGTTCTTTTGGATGTTGTGGTTGAGCGGCACGCTTCTTCACCAAACCCTTTTCCTGTTCCACAACGTGAGCAAGAAAACCTACTTAAAGCTCTCGGTTTTCATGGGCTACATGTGTCCGTTGCTGATTGTTACCACCACGTATATCACATACAAAGCAGGAGCTGAAGGCCAGTACTTCTCCAAAGAGACTTGCTGGTTGGTTTACACGGCGCCTTTCGAAGGCTCCATCCACACGTTCGTTATACCCGTTGGTATCATCGCTTTCTTCAACGTGTTCGCCATGTTGGTGGTTATCATGAAGCTGCTGGATCACCCTAAAAACATGTCAGCAGAGCGCGAGAAAGAAAAGAAAGCCGTGGTAACCGTCATGAGGACGGTCGTGCTCCTGACGCCCGTCTTTGGAGTGACCTGGCTCTCTGGGTTCGCCGTGATGCTTCTTGACCTCACGTACGGACCCTTGGCCTACGCAGCTAATTACATCTTCATTCTGCTAAATGCATTTCAGGTAAGATTAAAGAAATACTCCGAAATGTTTTTGAAAGATTGAAAAAGTAAACGCATACTCATATGATTGTTTTTCTTTTGTTTGCAGGGTTTGTTCATTTTGTTGACGATAACCCTCGGAGACACGATGGTACGTTAGGTTTCAGGATAAAAAACGCTTCAATGATCCTTTAAAACAGGGTTGTCCAAACTTTTTTTCAAAAAATATCGTCTCTGGTATTCTGACATATTACAGGTTAAATAAATATTGCACTATTTGCAATTAGAATATTGCAACAGGCCATATTGTGATTCAAACTAAGTTGCAATTAATTGCCCAGCCCTATTTTAGTGACATAAGATGGGTCTGCATGAAAATGGACCATGGGCCTGACTTTGGACACCCCCACTTTAAATCTGATGGATACACTTCCTTTTGTGGAACCACCAAAATAAAACATTCATTATAAATTCTATGAACCACAATCAGGTAACACTTTAAATACTCTTATTCTGACAGACTCGAGAAGAACTGCTGAGACGTATAAAACTTGGAGTAAGTCATACAAACTTTTCTTGCTTGAAAATAAAACACAACAGTGTTTATTGATAAGTTTTAGACGCTATAATCTTCCTTTTTTTGCTCTTCAGGCTCCGTCACCTCCCAACGAAAGCTGCTCTGACTCAACGGTGAAGAAGTGAAACATATCCAGAAGGAAATCAACAAAGAAAAAACCATTATTCATTTTAAAGGAAGTTTTATGGCAGAAAATACTTTACACTTTAAAATGAAACTACATAATAAGTTAAATGTGGTAAATTAATACTGTTGATAATGTGTTTTATATAATTCTTAAAGCACTGAAAGTCTACAGTAACACTGATGAGTAAACTGATGTGTTTAGAGCAGTGGTTCCCAACCTTTTCCAACTTAGGGCCCACTTTTAAATCTCAAAAATGTTTGAGGCCCATCTCCGACACAATAAGTACGGCAGCTATATAATGCCTAAGTTTTTACAATGACCTAAAATGTAACAACAGCCCAAAATGTGATAACTGGTCAATAATATAACAGCTGTTAAGCCAAAAACGGAATATAATTTTGCCCAAAATACATCAGCTTATTCCATTTTGGATCAGTTATTACATCTTTGGTTTTACTGCATTTGGGGCTCAGCACTTTTGTTGCATTTTCAACAAGTTTTTTAAAATTTGGGTTTTCCAACATTTTATTTTATTACATTTCAGGACGTTGTTATGTTTAGGGTCATGTTACCTATTGAGCCATATTATGCCTTCCTTACGGACTTTTTTTTATCATATATGAATATCCGTACTGTTCTAATTTCTTTTAAAACTTCACTGAGTTTGATATTTAAATGTCATTCTGTATATTTGTATCGACACTCCAATAAAATCATACTTTATTGGAAATGATTTGGCGGCCCACTTGCAACACCATCACGGCCCACTAGGGGGCCACGGCCCACAGGTTGGGAATCACTGGTTTAGAGGTTAAATCTGTGTCTGAGTGTTGTTTTGAAGGATCCTGTCGTCCTTATTTTCTTTCCACTCTTCATCTGTCTCCTCCAGTAAAACGTCTTTCTGAGCCGCCGTTCTGCGATAGGCTTGACTCTCAGTTTCTGCTCTGTAACAAAGATAAGTCAAAAAGTTATTAGTGTGTGTTTAAAGGTAGAGCTTTTTCTCTTAATTCTCTTTATTGAGGTTCTCATCATTATACAGGACCACAATAATCCAAATAGAACTTTGTTTTTCCCACTTTTTTTTTCATAATTGAACAGACACGAACATACAGCAGGTATCAAAGAGAAAATAAATACATGAACTAAAAGAAATAAGTACACGAAAGCAAAAGTAAAAACACAAAAATAGCCCCCCCCCAGCACCAACGAAGTGTCAGACAATAATTTTTATCATTTTTTTTTTTTTTTTTCAGGCTGACTGGAATACAGCTGACCCATTAGGGCAGGGTCCAGACTGAGATGTGTCCACAATGTCCATATTGTCCAGAATAGGTCGCCAAATCTTAATGAATGTTTCCATATCCTATTCTCAGGACCTCTTTATACCAATCCTCCACTGTAGGGCTGTCCTTTGATATCCAGAATTTGAGAATTGTTTTTCTTGCTATATACAAGAGGATTTCAGACAGTTTAGCATTATATTTGTCTCTAACATTGTCCACTTTCGCTGCCAAAATACACTGAAACTCAACTCAACTCAACTTTATTTATAGAGCACTTTAAAAACAACCGTAGTTGAAAACAAAGTGTTGTACACATATGAAGAAACACTGAAACAAAGATAAAAAATCATATATAACACTTAAGTTATTGCTCCATTGTTTCATTGTTCCTAAAAACAAATTTAAGAACAATAAAAACAATAAGTAAAACAATAACTAAACACAAACCATAAAACACTAAAACAGAGTCGAGTCTCATGGTGTGTTAAAAGCCAAGGAATAAAAGTGGGTTTTCAGACGAGTTTTAAAAACAGACAGTGAGGTGGATACTCTTATGTGGAGGGGGAGCTCGTTCCACAATTTAGGGGCAACGACAGAAAAAGGGTGAAAGCTCCAGATCGTATCCCATCAAAGAAACAATTTCATCCTTAACATGAGACCAGAAATTTTGAATTTTACAACATTTCCAAACCATGTGAGTGTATGTACCAATTTCTGAATTACATTTAATGCAATTGGGCGAACCCAGGCCAAGTCTATCCCTCAGCAGTGGTGTACAATGGAGTCTGTGGCTGTTTTCCAAACCTCCTCCTACACTAGTGATGCCTACTACTTCGGCTGTAATTCAGTTTGTAGTATCAGTATGCGAAAACTTGGTAGATCTGTAGTAAACTACAAGTTCCCAGATGACCTACTGATCCGAGAAAATTTCTCAGTCTGCAACGGACCAGTCTACCTGGCGTACTGTTTCCCACAATGCACGGCGCTAATGGCGTTTGTCAGTTTGGGGGCGCTCAGGTTGAGGTGAATTACTGACACCTACTGGAATAAATCAGCTCAACTACAACACAACAACAAAAATGTGAAACGGTCCCAGAGATAAAAGTGAAGTGACAGGAAAGAAACAGCGGTAAATCTGCTCACTTCATCATGAAAGAGCTGTTTACTTTTACCAAATTCATAAAAGCCCCTAAATCATTTATCACTTTTTATTTTACACTAACAGCCTACGTGGGTAATGAGGACGCAGTTTTTACACCAGCTGTAAAAATAAAAAGTCAGTTGGTTTCAGATTTATTTTCAATACACGATAACTTTTGGTGCAAGATAAAAAATCAAATATGGCGATTTTGCTGTAATAAACTTCCATACCTTTACAAATTTAATAAAATCAGGACTCTAATCTCTCCTTGAATTTGTTGATTTTCTAAATGAATTAAAAATGTTCCCTGAACCACTAAAAATAATGAAAATAACATAAAAATTCTCAAAAAAAAATTCAACTTCCTTCACATGCTTAATTTCATTTATTTATTTTCCTTTGTATCTCATTGACATCTAATTTAACTTATCTACTTTTATTGCTCCTGTAACTTCACCACTGATTGATGTGGTGAATTAATGACTGAAATGTACTCATGGATTTATTTATGATAAAGTTAAACATTAGAAAAAAAACCATCAGCTCCACTTCCTGAAACAGAAATCCAGAGTAGTATACGACTGAACAGGTCCAACAAAATAGTCACACTACATACTACATGTGGAAGTAGGAGGCGGTTTGGAAAACAGTCTGTGTAATATTTTAAATTGTGTTTCTCTGTCTGTGTTACAGCTCAGAATTCTAAGTGTATTTTCTATAATTAATGTCCACATATTCTCTTCTATTTGTTCCCCTATGTCAGTCTGCCATTGCTTTCTGATATTGTCGGTAGAGTAGTTAAGATTTAAGCTAAAGGTTTTGTAAACATGAGAGATGAATCTTTTTGGCATAGGTTGTATTAGGAGATCTTCCAGAAATGTTGTTTTGGGCGCATGTATAGTTTTAGGTACATAGTGTCGTATTTGTAAGCAGCGGAAAAAGTGAGATTGTAGTAAAGCATATTTGCTTTTCAAGGCTTTAAATGACTCCATTGTACCCCCCCTCTTAGAGTTTGTCCAGCCGGTCCAAACCCTTTTCCTGCCAAAATTTGTACACAGAATCGTGACATGACGGAACAAAATCTGGGTTCCTCCACACTGGGGCCAGATGTGATTTTTAAGTTTGAAATAAACCATAATATTGTTCCATGTGTTCAATGTGTTCCTGACAATAAAGGTAGAGCTTTTTGTTAGAAGAAGAAAAAACATTAAAGTCTTCATTTCATACCTTTTGAGAAATGCCACACAGTCTTTGTGTCCGTATATTTCTGCGATGCGCAGCGGTTTGTCTCCACAGAAATCCTCCATGTCTACGGGAGCGTGGAGCGAGTGAAGCAGCCGCAGCACAGACAGACGACCGAACTCTGCAGCAAAGTGAGCGGCCGTCCATCCAGACTCTGTCCTCAGACATGGACGAGCTCCGTGCTCCATCAGGATCCTCGCCGTCTCTGTGTGTCCTGACAAAAATCAGCACGGAGTGAAAACGTGAAGAAAAACATCAGATTTTGGGATTTGAGCCAAA
The DNA here is from genome assembly GCA_008086565.1 of Thalassoma bifasciatum. Lineage (NCBI taxonomy): Eukaryota > Metazoa > Chordata > Actinopteri > Labriformes > Labridae > Thalassoma > Thalassoma bifasciatum. The sequence goes on from RPOG01001306.1 coordinate 101,649, forward strand.
ATGTCAAAGTTATGGGATAAAACAGGATGAAAATTTGAAATTCAAGTTAAAGTTATGAGATTAAAAAGTTAAAATTAGAGGTTTAAAGTCAATATTATGACTTCAAAGGACAGGTTTTTAAGATGGGATAAAAGCTACAACTTTGATTTAAAGAGTCAATTTCCAGATAGTAAATATTGAGATAAAAACTCAAAATTTTGAGCTCAAAAATCAAAGTAATGGGATAAACCAGTGGTTCCCAACCTTGTCCAATTCAGGGCCCACTTTTAAGTCTCAAAAATGTTTGTGGCCCACATCTGACCCTGGAAGTACTGATTCTGTAACAACTGGTTAAAAGTCGTGTTTCATTGCATTTTTTGATCACACTTCAGACCTTTGAAATTTGGTGTCATGTTTCATGTTGGGCTTTCACGTGCCTTCTTAAAGGACTTTTCTTATATTCAAATGTTTGAACATGTTTCAGATCCTTTTAGTTTTAAAAAAATTAAACATTATTCTTTATATTTGCATCTTTATACAATTACCCGTCATTAAATTTCAGACTGTTTTGGAAATGGTTTGGCGGCCCACTTGCAATACCCCCGCGGCCCACCAGGGGGCCATGGACCACAGTTTGGGAAACACTGGGATAAACAGTAAAATATTTTTAGATAAAAGTCGACATTATTATTTAAAAATCAAAGTTATTAGATAAATAATAGATCCATGAGATAAAAAGCTGATATTTTGAGCTGAAGAGTCAATATTTTGAAATATAAGTCAAAGCTTTGAGATTAAAAAAGCCAAAATTTTGAGCTAAGATGTCAAAGTTATGGGATGATTAAAGATTAAAATTTTAAATTCAAGCTAAAATTCTGAGATTAAAAAGTCAAAAATTGATGTTGTAATTCCGAGGGGACATTATTTTTATTTTTATGTGACTGGTATTATTTTTTGTCTATTTGTTTAACCATCATACTGTGCATATGGAGATATGTGACATATGCAAGTACAGCTAGAAAATGGAAAAGAAACTCATTGAATTGTATTGAAATGTATATACAATGTTTTGTACTGATAAAGAAAAAAGTAATAAAAACTAAGTTCAAAAAAAAAGAAAAAAAAAGTTAAAAATTGAGGTTAAAGTCTAAATTTTGACTTTAAAAGTCAGGTTTTTGAGATGCTACAAAAAATTAAGATAAAAGGTCAAAATGTTGATTCTCAGGAGTCAGTTGTTGAAAATAGTAAAATATTAAAATAAGTCAATATTCCCAGATTGAAAAACAAAATTTTAGGCTCAAAATTCAGAGTTGTTTGATAAATAGTTAAAATTTCAAGATAAAAAAGCCAAAATTTTGAGCCAAGATGTGAAAGTTAATGAATTTTGAAATTCAAGATAAAGTTATGAAATTAAAAAGTCAAATTTTTAACTTGAAAAGTCTGTTTTTTTGATAAAAAGTAAAATTTTCATTTAAAAAGTCCATTTTTGAGATAGTTAAGTAAAAAAAAGAGATAAAAAGTAAAATTTTTATATAAAAGTCCATTTTTGAGATAGTTAAGTAAAAAAAAAAAGAGATAAAAAGTAAAATTTTTATATAAAAAGTCCATTTTTGAGATAGTTAAGTAAAAAAAAAAAGAGATAAAAAGTAAAATTTTCATATAAAAAGTCCATTTTTCAAGATAGGTAAATTTTGATTTAAAAAGTCGAAATTCTGAGATAGAAAATCCAAATTTTGAGCTCAAAATTCAAAGTTGTGGAATGAATAGTTGAAATTCTGAGATATGTAGCTAAAAATAATGAGGAAAAGGTTGAAACTTTGACTTTTTCGCTCTGAACTTAGACTTTATATTTAAAAATATAAAAAAAAAAAGCCCAAACAAAGCAAGTTTTTCATTTCCCTTACTTTTAACAGGCAGAAATGATTTTTACTCCATCATTTATGTTAAGATTATAGAAAATATCCCCTTTAAACAGAAAAGATGTAAATAAATACATGAGTTATGAAGCTACTTTAAAAATACAGTGTTTCTCTTTTTTAAAAGCTTTTTTGAATTACAGTTTGATCTGAACAGTGTCAGACAGTGGAAAACCCTGCAGGTGTATCAGGTGTGTATCAGGTGTATGAGGACAGAAAGGTCTCAGGTTTTTCCACCTGTGTGAAGTTACCTGTGGCTGCTGCCCAGTGCAGCGGCGTCTTAAAGCTCCAGTCCTCGTCTCTTTGGTTCGGGTCACATTTATTCTGCAGCAGAATCTCCTCAACTTTATCAAAGTCTCCAGCTGCTGCTGCCTGATGCAACTCAGACATATCTCTCTCTCTCTCTCTCTTCAGTCTGGTCTCCTAGCAACAGCTCATCAACAACACAAGACCACAGGAGCCGAGCGGTGACGTCACTCAGTCATTGAGGAGGAGCAACACTGCCCCCTGCTGTCGAGAGAGAGAACAGGCATGGGTCAATGACAAAAAGAGGGTTTAAAAACATATTTCTGAGAGAAGAATTAAGTTTTCTAGCAGATTTCAGTAGTTGACCAACATTTCAAAGTTTTTAGGTTCATTATTTTTTAGTAGTTTTAATTTGAGCACCCAAAAATGTCAGGTGGTGCAACCAAATATATGAAAATATATTTATATGTTCCTGTTATTTTTTCTGTGTGAAATTATTGGCAAGTATCTCTCAAGTGTCTGTAGTGACTCATACATTTTCATTTTGTGTGTTTCATTTCTTTTATTTGTGAATAAGATAAATAATTTGATGTTAAAATAACATTTCACATTATTNAAGCATAAAATAATGCCACTGTATTTTTAATTTCCATTTACAATAACTGACATTCAATTTTTAGAGTTTAATTACTGTGGATACTTGTCAGGACGGTTGCACCACCTGACATTTTGGGGGTTTGAGGAACCAAAACACAGAAAAACATGTTATATTTTAATAGTTTAAAGATGTGTTCAAATAACACAGGTTTCATAGAATAAAGAAATACATGTGATGAAATACTCAATTCATGATGGAAGGAAATATTGCACTCGGACCTATATAAACCTATAATTCAGGATCTTAGAATATTACAAAAGATTAATAAAAAAGGATGTTTTAAACAGAAATGTCAGGGCTCTGGAAAATTTTGCTACTTTCAGACCATTCCCAAGTTTTCTCCGCTCATTTTTGTCACCTTAAATAAAGAAATATTGCTATTTCCTGCTGTTTTTGCCACTTTTCACCACTTTGATTGTTTCTCTTGCAAAGATAGTTTTCAACTGTTTGTCTTTTTGGTTGAATAATACTGTCGCAGAGCATAAAACATTTGCTGCAAAAAAAAATATCCGGTATTCTGACACATTTGGGGTTAAAGCAATATTGCCCTGCCTGCGATTTGAAAATTGCAACAGGCCATATTGCATAATAATTTGCAATTAATTGCCCAGCCCTGGTTAAGATATTACAGAGTTTTAACAGATTCCAAACAGTCGTTAGGTAGATAAATATGTCCATGTGAAATAAGTATGTCCAGGTTTTCTAAATTCAGAGCACACCATGCGTTTAAAGTAGAATCTGACTGAAACATGCAAGTATTTCATTTTATTAGTACAATTTTACCACATGAAAACTGTTCAATTTCATACACAGTGTTATCGTAAAGGTACAATTAATAACAAGACAAACATCATCTCCAAGGCTCAGGTCTGATCTGTTGAAGCATGGACTTTCATCCGGATCCAGAGCTGAGGAGAAGCACACAAAAAGATTTTGAGATTTTTCATGCACATATCGTAACCAGTTTTCTGACGTCAATTCACAGCTACTTTTGCTGAAAGTAAAAATCACAGAGGATCCCCCATAACAAATATTTAACTTTCAAACGTCCTCACAGAGGATGAAGTAGATGAGAAAAACAACTCTAGTCGTACCAGTGATAGAGCAGCAGTTTCATGACTGTGATCCTCCTTTACCATCCTTTTCCTCCTGTCCTGTTGAGATAAAACTTAGATATTTAAATAAAATGTGAACAATCAGACTCATTCAACATCATAAATCAAAATTGAAGACATAAGTGGGTCAATGACGTGACGTCCCTTTTTTTGTGTCCGAGTGCAATATTTCCTTCCATCATGAATTGAGTATTTCATCACATGTATTTCTTTATTCTATGAAACCTGTGTTATTTGAACACATCTTTAAACTATTCAAATATAACATGTTTTTTTGTGTTTTGGTTCCTCAAACCCCCAAAATGTCAGGTGGTGCAACCGTCCTGACAAGTATCCACAGTAATTAAACTCTAAAAATTGAATGTCAGTTATTGTAAATGGAAATTAAAAATACAGTGGCATTATTTTATGCTTGAACCTTTTTAAATAAAACATTCTTTGCAAATANACAACCAATGTAATAATGTGAAATGTTATTTTAACATCAAATTATTTATCTTATTCACAAATAAAAGAAATGAAACACACAAAATGAAAATGTATGAGTCACTACAGACACTTGAGAGATACTTGCCAATAATTTCACACAGAAAAAATAACAGGAACATATAAATATATTTTCATATATTTGGTTGCACCACCTGACATTTTTGGGTGCTCAAATTAAAAATACTAAAAAATAATGAACCTAAAAACTTTGAAATGTTGGTCAACTACTGAAATCTGTTAGAAAACATAATTCTTCACTCAGAAATAATTTTTTATCCACTCTCAAAGAACTTTTTAAAAATACATTTTTAGACCCTCTTTTTGTCATTGACCCACATACACAAAAATAAACGAATTTCTTCAATTATTGTTGTTGTGTATGTTTAAAAGCCTTACACCATACGTGGTCAACTCACCTGACCTGAAACCTTCTTCCAAACAAACGTCCGTCTCCTGTCTTTTCCAATATTTCTCCATCAGTTCATTCACAACCACTCCATCATATTCAACTTCAACTTTAAACTGAGGCAATGCGAGCTCTTTATGGTTGCACACGCTTCGCACCGTCACTCTGAGCGGTTTGTCGACCAAGACGGCGTATAAGTCGTCGTAAACTCTGTCGTCCCAGGAACCTTTGGACTCGTCGAATCCGCTTAAAGCGCATAAAAACGCCTGAGGAGCCGCATCCAGGAGACTCAGAGGGATCGGTTTCACGTTCTTGATGTCGACGTCAGACTCGTTCCCGTAGTCGATGAAGACGACGTGGAGCGAATCATCGACTCTGGTCATAACTTGAGCTCGATACCATTGTTCATCAGCGGGGAACAAAGCGAGGCATGGACTTCCAGGTGAGAGCATATGGAGGAAAACGTCGCTCTGCTGCACCTGACCGGCTTTCTGCACGAGCTGTGATATTCTGTGTAGCTCCTCAGTGTCGGCGCTCTGACACCAAAAATAATGTGGTTCTGAAATAGAAGAAGCATAAACTTCCTCTTCGGGGGTTTTGGAGACGTTTGGCGTCTTGTACACGAACGTGATCCCATTTCTTTCTGTCTCAACGTGTTTTGTTGTAGACGCCTTCCAGTATTTCTGCATTGCTTCATTAACAAACACGTTATCGCAAAGTATCTGAACTGCGTATTGAGGAGTTGCTATCTCTGGATTTTCCTCCATGTGTGAAACTGTTACTCTGAGTTCTTTATCGACCAAGAGGTTGTAGAAGTCGTCGTAAACGTCGTCATCATCCCAGGAGCCGATGGACTCGTCGAACCCGGTCAAAGAGCACAAAAAAGCCTGAGGAGCCAATTCCTGCAGAATCTGAGTGACTGGTCTCACGTTTTTGATGTCAACGTCCGACTCATTTCCGTAATCAACGAAGAGAACATGAAGTGAGTTATCAGTTCTCTGGATTACTTGAGCTCGATACCATTGTTGGTCGGAGAAAAGAGCGAGACATGGACTCCCGGCGCCGAGACTCTTGTTGAAGACGTCGTCCTCCTGCACCAAACTTGCTTCTTGCACGAGCCTGGACACGACCTCCAGGTCTTCAGAGTTCGCAAACTGACACCAGAAGTAGTTCGGCGCGACGATGCTGGAGGCGTAAACGTTCGCAGTTTTGTTCGGAGACATGTTCGGCTTCTTGAACGGGCAGATGTTGCGGTTCTTGTTTGGAGAGCGTTTTGAGTCATTGTGGACGCTTTGTATTAACGGTTCTGCCAACACGGATTCACCTGCTTCGTTTATTATGCTCAAAGTTGACATATCAAGTGTTATGTTAGATTCAACTTGTGTCGCGTCCGTCATAGGTTGACCTCGAGAACACACGTTGTTTTTGGCTTCTTCCACTTTCTTAGGCGACGCCGTTTTGAGCTCTTCATTGTCGATTGTTTGTTTCTGGTAATTCTCCTGCAGAGTGCCGTCAGAGACTTTCTGTTGCGTCTCTTTTATCCTCTCTCTGACCATCTTATTCACATTCAGAGCTCCATCAAACAGCTCAACAATCAGCTTCCCGTCTCCTTCCTTTGCCACGACTGAAATGGTGAAATTACAGTTGACGGCACTTTCTGCAAACCACCCGTTGACTTCCTGCGTCACTTCTGCAGGAACATTGTACAGTCCGAGAGGAACAGCCTGCACAGGGGCTGACCTGGCGATACCAGCGTCGACGGGGAAGGGACACGTGTCAGATTCGTTAAGAGCGAGGGTTTCACCGTAATCGACAAAGTGGACTTTAAGTTTTGGAGAAACTTGTACAACTTTTCCTCTGTACCACTGGTTATCCGTGTACTTGGCGAGGCAAATGTCGTGAAGACTGAGAGGGAGATTTGTGCAATTTTTCTGGTCGGTGAACTCTTTCACATTTCTCGTCACTTTCTCAAACAAAGTAGAGTTTTTTTCAAGTTGACAGTAGAAGAGATTGACACTTTCTGAAGAGGTAACCAACACGTTTTCTTTTGCACCGACATCAACATTGTGCGTCGAGTAATTGAATCCATTTGACTGCACTTTTGGTGAGTTTGGCTCTTGTTCAACTTTCTGAGTAATAAACTTGGATGCACTTTCAGAAGACGACTCGATATCCACAACGCAAAGAGGCAAACCTTCTTCATCGGTCGTTACGGATTTAAAGACGCACTTCAACCCAGTTTTTGATGAAGCGTTAGAATCCACAAACTTCTGAAACTCTCCTAAAGCGGCGTCAGTCCCAGCTGCAGGATTAGAGGAGTTTTTTGGATCGAGTAAACAACACTGAAAAGCTTTCGCATGCAGGCGTAGGAAAGCTGGGTCAATAGGGCAAACGTCTTTGAGCGGGATCCTCTGAGTCGACCCGTAGTCGATAAACCTCACGTCCACCATCGGGGTGTGCGGCCCCGTGACGATCCTCGCTCTGTACCACATGTCGTCGACAGGATTACGAGCGACGCAGATGGTTTCGGCGAGGGAAACGGGGTGAGTGGATGAGTAATGGCTCTGCAGGTCTTGCATAAGGAGATGAAGAGAGTCATTATTTTCTGCTGTTTGACACCAAAACTTTTGCAGACTCTCGATGCAGGAGACATTTACACCCACGCTTCTTCCTGTGGGGAACACAGGAACTCCTGATTCAGGTGTTGGTAATCCTGGTATTGAGCACATACCTGCAGAATAGAACAAAGACTTAAATCACAATATGACCTCTTAGAATATTCTCATCGCAGACAGTGCAATATTTCTTTAAAGTGTGTAAGAATACTGGAAGAAGTTTTTAGCTGTAGATGTTTTATGCTTTAAACCGGTGTCACTCAACCTTGCAAGACAAACAATCTAAGTGGTTAAAAGTGGCAAAAAATGGTCAAGAAGCAGCAAAAGTAGGCAAAAAAAACTTGAGAAATAATTGGAAAACAGACAAAAATGGCCCAAAAGTGGTGAAAAAAGGATTAAAAAGTGACTAAAATGGCCAAAAACCAACAAAAATTGGCCATTAGTCAAAAGGTAGCAACAATGGGAAAAAGAGGTGACAAAAAAAAAAAATAAAAAAAAGAAAAGAGCCAGATGCAACAAAAAATGGTAAGAAAATGAAAAATTTTGATAAAAATGTTTAAGAAGAACTGTTGCTTTGGAAAAAAAACCCAAAACTCCAGACAAAGGAAGAAAATCTAGTTCACAGCTCAGCATATATTTTTCCTAACAACATGGGAAATACATTTTATTGTATTATTTCAGCGTCTTTTTTTTTTTTTGAAACAGCTCTTTATTCCTGAGAATTAACCAGGAAATGAAACAATTTTCTAAAGAATAATTATATCTCTTAAAATATAACAGTATCTGAAGCACAAGCATGAAACTTTAAAATTAAAAATCACAATTTTGAGATAGAAAAAAAAATCCAAATCCTGGGATTAAAAGTGAAGATTTTGAAGTTGAAGTCAAAATATTGGGATAAAAAGTCAAATTTATAGTGTGAAAAAGTCTAAATCTCAAGATTTTGACAAAAAGTTGATTTACAATTAAAAATTGTAAGATAATTAAATGAAAATTGAGTGATGAAGTCGACATTTTCTGATTCAAAATTCAAAATTCTCGGATAAAAAGCCAAAATTTTGGGATGAAAAGTCAAATTTGTATTGCAAAAAATTCCAAATATCAACCTTGTTATTTAAAATTTTGACTCTTTGTCTCAACATCTTCTGTGGGCAGAAAAACCTCAACAATGCTAGTTTATTTTTAACTCGTAGAAATGGGCTTCTTCACATTGTTTGGTTTGCATTATGAACAATTTTCACTTTATATAGAAAAGGAGCGTTTTGAATAAATGTTCGGGTTATGAAGCTACTTTGTTCTTTGTTGCCTTAAAATCCCAGATTATAAAGTTTTCTGTCACCTCTCAGTTTACTGCAGCTTTTTATGAATAAAGGACAGAAACAGTTGATTTAAATATAATCATTGCTTTAAAGTTTCTGCTAAATTTATATCTTTATTATTTTTAACCTGATAAATAAACAGTATTAAATAAACCAATTAAGGAGTAAAGCCTCTTACCTTCTTTGTTGAGTCGTTGTGCTCAGTATAAACTTCAGGTAGAGGCGGAGGCGTAGGAATTCGCACGTGCATTTAAAAAATAATTTTGGACGCGGAGCTGTACGTGATGACGTAGCACGTTCCGCTTAAAGCGAGCGACGCTGGAAACAACAACTGTCAGACGAAAAGGTAATTTTACAGCTTTTAAAGCGAAAATAAGCCCGAATATCTTCTAAAATCAACATAAAAAATTATCAGCTGCATTTTTGATACATTTATTACCTGTGAAGAGACTGCAGAGCGTTTATTAACGTCTCTTAATTTTACCAAAAGTGTTTTCACTGCTGAAAACACATGTTTATTGAAGACATGCTTAGAAGAAATTTGTACATAAAACGTCTGGCATTAGGTCAAAGAGGAATACCTAAGTGTTATTCGAAATTGGTTTCGGTAAGAAAACATTTAACATGTAAATTTTTTTATTATTTTTTTTTAACCTTTGTGTTTTTTTGCTGCCATCAAAAAAATTGAAATGGTTACAAAACAAAAAATTCAAAAAATCAGCTTTTTTCAACTCAAAAATGAGGTATATTAGTATGTAAATAAGGTATATCACACCATATATTGCAAAAATATGTGTAAAATATATATGTAGATATTGGAAACAACTTCACTGAAAACAAGAAACAAAAATATTTGTCAAAAATTTTAGAGCTAGGACCACAAGTGTGACTATTTGCTGCCATCAAAAAAATGGAAATGGTATAAAAAAAAATCATAACAAAACTTTGACCAATACATGTCTTTAATCGCACATGCATTTTTGTACCTCTGATAATAACCTAAATGAATTTTTTCTCAAAAAAATCAGCTTTTTTTGACTCAAAAATGAGGTATAGTTGTATGTAAATTAGGTCTATCTCACCATATATTGCAAAAATATATGTAAAATATATATGAACATATTGGAAACAAGTTCACTGAAAACAAGAAACAAAAATATTTGTCAAAAATTGGTCAATTTGACCCGGGAGGACCACAAGTGTGATTCTAATGGGAGGAAAACACAAAAGTTAATCTTGGAAACTGTTTATTTCTTTAGTTGTAGCTTCCCAGACTGATGACAACAGACTCAATCATCTCATTTTGCTCACTTTTTAAACTGTTTTTGTATCTAAGTCCTTTAATCGAGCCTCTTTGAGTCTTTTTAATTACCTGCCATGATTTGACAACATGTGTACTTCTCTCAAAAACCAGAAGACTTATGATGTCTTGAGTAAATACATCAGAAATATTATTCATTTTCCAGGACTTAACTACATATGTCAATTCACAATTGTTTTGTTAATGTATTTATTTTTTTCCAGAAAGTGTTGAGTACTGGCCTCCTACATCCAATGCTGATAATGACAAGAAAGTGATAGTTTCACTTTATTTGAGATATATGTTGAACCTGTGAGTTAAAAAGTTGAGCTGAAGTTATTAAAGAGAACTGATCTTTGCTCTTTACAACATCGTATAAAGTCACAGTAAAGTTACACTTAAAGGATAAATCAGGGGTATACATATACATATGGGTCAATGACGTGACGTCCCTTTTTTGTGTCTGAGTGCAATATTTCCTTCCATCATGAATTGAGTGTTTCATCACATGTATTTCTTTATTCTATGAAACCTGTGTTATTTGAACACATCTTTAAACTATTAAAATATAACATGTTTTTTTTGTGTTTTGGTTCCTCAAACCCCCAAAATGTCAGGTGGTGCAACCGTCCTGACAAGTATCCACAGTAATTAAACTCTAAAAATTGAATGTCAGTTATTGTAAATGGAAATTAAAAATACAGTGGCATTATTTTATGCTTGAACCTTTTTAAATAAAACATTCTTTGCAAATNTCTAAACTTGCAGATTGAAGAACAAAACATTAAACTTTCTTCAGGCACAGATTTCTTATTAAAGCTTCGCTAAATGTCAGACGCACTCAGGAGTTTAGACGAAGCTTCTCTGAGGGACTCTCATCAATCTGAGCCGAGTAAATACTTCACTCTCGGACGGTAATGTTCCTCTATAAACTCTATTTTATGTGCAGGACACTGTGGCAGCTCTGAGCCAGTGTAAATATAAGACTTTCACATAAAAAGGAACCAAAGTGTAAATCAAGTGTTCATGTACAATTCTAGCAAAAATGGTCTATGAGACTTTAAATGAGCCAGATTCACCTGTGAAGAAGAGAAAATCTTTTTTTTTTTTAAAGATATTAACCCTTTAGAGCCAAACATATCATATTTGATACATGAGTTTGAAGACATCTTTTCGCCAAAATGATAAGTAGTTTCTTTAAAAACCTGTTAAAAACATTTTTACAAACATATTCTACCACCTTGAGGATTGTCATATCACTACAGTCGGTTAAAGTTTTATTTTGGCCTTTTTCAAAATCTCATGAAATCATCCACTCACATATTTTCAGGAAAAATAGTAAAATAAGTGTTTTCTGCATGAAATAAAAACATAATTGCTGAAAAACTTTAATAAAATAGTTTGCAAAATTGCCCAGTGTCTCAAATGTGATACAAGAAATATATTTTGAATGAAATTATAAAGCAATATTTTTTTGTGGATTTTTTTGATAGGTAAATGACACCAGAATTTCTCATATAGAGTGAAAAAAAATCTGTAAATGGAATCAGAAAAAGTGCATTAATTCAAGAAACTAAACAAGTTCATCTTACTTTAAGACATGCTGAATTAAATATCTTGTTTTAATGTTTTTTTTAAACTTATTTTTAGCATTTAAAACTATGTTAGATCTAAAAAAAAAAAAAAAAAAAGCATGAACGTTTCAATTTTGTCTTAATTAGAATCCTAAAATGAATGGATAACTGTTAGAAGAAGTTACTTTGGGTTTTCTCACATGTAATTTCATAACATTAAAACTTGTTTCAAGATTTAGCTCGACCTCAAGTTGTTGATTTAAGAATAACAGAAAAAAAATCATCTTTTTATTTAGCAAACAGCTAAGACTTTTACAAACCCATGCTCAAAAATCAGGAATTATCTTAATCATACTTCTCTAATTCTAGTTTTGACTTAAAAAAGGGATATTTTTCATTCCATTTTCTAAAGTTAAGAATATAAGAAGCATCGAATTAGATTCTATCGCTCATATTCAGTATATTTCACTTAAAATTCTTCTTCAGGAAGTTTGTTTTCAAGCATTTTAATCTAAAAATGAGCATTTTCTTCTTGTTTCAAGATCTGAGAATACTCATCAAGGTCATCTTGTTTTTAGATTTATCAGTCTTATTTCAAGTGAAATTATCTTGCTGCATGGACAGATAATCTCACTAGTTTTAAGATATTTTTCCATCAAATGTGGTGTTTTTATCTTATATTCAGACTCCATTTTTTGCAGTGTACATGATATATGACTTTAACTCTTCAAAGGTGGTGAAACTTTCACAGGTTTGGTGTAAAATCTGTCTTTATCTTCTTTATTAATCCCTCTCAAGAGGTATGAAAACTTGTCATCCTTCAGTTAAATGAAAGTTTCTCTGCCAAATTGGAAGAAATCAATAGGGAATTGTTTAGTAAGAGATAATTTATTATATGAATCTTAATACAGCTCAAATTTGGTTACACTTTTTCCTCCTTTATTTCTTTTTCTGAAGAGATTAGAAGAGGTGAAGTGAAGCAAGAAACTCAGCCAAAGAAAACTGAGATAAGATAAAAAAGAAATGTTTTTTTTTCTCCTCGTGACTTTTCAGACAGAGAGAAGGAGCAGTTTGTTCAGGAGACGAAGGAGAATATAGAAAAGAACGACACACATCAGAGCAGCTTTCAGCTCCGCCAGGTGAGTCATAAGTGTCCCTGTTCTTTTAAATATACAAAAGCCTATTTATAAATGTTGAAGCCCTTCAGACTCTCACCGGCGTTCAAACTGACAGTCGTTACATCGAGTGAGAGCAGCGAGTGTTGAGATACTCACAGAAGAAGTCCTTCATTGGAAAAAGACACGAGCCTTTAGATGACCTGAAAAAAACCTGCAGGTCGGGAAATGTTTTTTTTTTTTTGGAGGTTTGAATCAATTTAACCGCTTACACTCCACCCAGTTCTGGCCTTTTTTCCATGCTATGTTTCAGAGCTTATAATTGTAGAAATATAAGGTCAGAATTGATCAAGATTAAAGTCTCTAGTTTCAGAAAATGTCATATTTTTATATGTGGCTAAAGTCCACATCCGGATAAATGCAGCTTCATTTTTTGTAACCAAATTGTGAACGTCATTAACTTCAAGATGCTTCATGTCAGACATAAAACATCCACCACATCACTTCTACACCTTCTCATCTACATCTGGGTGAAATTTGAGCTTTTTAGGTGAAACTTTGTAGGAGTTAGAGAGTTTTTAGTCTCAGGTGACCAAACACCAGCAGCACCTTCTTTTTTTTCCACGACTTTGTGCAAACCAGCTTTAACGGTGCTCAGTGTCCTCTTTGTAGTCAACTTTGTTCTCTCTGCACTGCAAAAACTGAAATCTAAGCAAGTCATTATGTCTTATTTGTAGTAAAATTTGTCTTACTATTCTTGATTTGAGCAACATTTACTAGACAAGGTCATAAAAATGTCTCATTTCAAGTTTTTTAAAGACAAAAATGAGGTGTAAATTTCTTGTAACAAGTCAAAAAAAATCTGCCAATGGGATAAGATAAAAGATTCTTGTTTTAAGACATCTTTCTAATTTCAAGAAACTTCCCGGGTGAATTCGTCTTATCCCATTGGCAAATTTTTTTTACTTGTTACAAGCAATTGATGCCTCATTTTTGTCTTAAAAAAACTTGAAATGAGACATTTTTATGACCTGGTCTGGTGAATGTGGCTCAAATTAAGAACAATAAGACAATTTTTATTATAAATAAGACAGAATGACTTGCTTAGATTTCCGTTTTTGCAGTGTGTGGAAAGGTTCACCAAAATTTGTGAAATATGCACAGCAATAAAGACATCTTTTTGATCACCTAGCTAGCTACAGCTGGCTTTGTGTGAACTGTAAGGCTATTGGTTAGTGTACCTGTGATTGACAGGCTCAATAGCCAATAAACGAGCCTGTTAGCAGGCTTTTATGCAGCTTCAGCTAAAGCTATTGGCCAGTCAAGCAGAGAGCAGTTGTTGTATAAATCAGGCTCTCCTGGCATCAAATCTCTGAGTCGTGTAGCCAGAAGTCTAAGGAGATAAAATATGCGAAGTTTTGTCAGATTGACATTGAGGAGGAAATGCTTTAAGACTGTGAAGCTGCTGTTATTGATGAGAACGGACACGACAGACGGACAAACAACGGACTTTACAGGAGAAATTTCACCACTTGGAATAATTTGATGAAACAACACTTTTGATATGTTTGAACTCTGGATTCCTCTGGTGGAAAGGAGAGTGAATATTCAGGGTACGGGCGTCAGGATCACAGACTGTATAATGAGTGGATGTAACGACGTTCGGCTCAAACTGAAGCCTCCAGCAGATGCCCCGCCCCCTGGTGTCTGGCTGCAGTATAGGTCATAAGCCCCGCCCCCTGGTGTCTGGCTGCAGTATAGGTCATAAGCCCCGCCTCCCCATGTATTCCAGATATGAGCCGGGAAAACTTTAAAAAATTACGATACCTCGTAGAAACGTTTCTCTCAACTTACACTAAGGCAGTATGATGATGTCATCTGGCTGCATGGTGTTCAGGTGTTTTTTTTCTGAGAAGTTAGTTTCTCTTTAGTTATTGGACGTTAAAAACCATGTTATAAGTTTCATTTTACAATAGTTGACAGCTGCCGTGCGTGAGTAGTTTTTATCGGGGATATAAGAAACTTCGGGAAAGAGCCAAAAGGAGACTAAACCTTCTGAAGAAGAAGAAGAAATAAATATTTTTATTTCTCTTTTTTACTTGGCTCCACCAGAAATTCTCTACTGCGCAGACTCTGGCTGCACAATGGCGGCTAGAGAAACGGGGTTTTTTGGCTTCAAAAACGTAGAACGGTGACAGGCGGAAGCACGCTGTCCATTCTATATACAGTCATTGGTCAGGATGTGACGTAATGACCCCAAACAGGTAGGACGTCCCAGATGTTGTGATCACTATCAGAGTGATTGAAGGTGCAAGTGTTTATACTTTGATGATGTCAGAGAAATGGGTCACCGATGATCCGATGAAGCATGAGAGTTAAGTCAATATGTATTAGTTAATTTTCTCAAATGGAAACTTGCATTTGTTCGATTTATTTCAAAAGCTGCCGTCTTGTGTTTCTGTTTTCTGTCCTCGTGTGTGTGTGTGTGTGTGTGTGTGTGCGTCGTGTTGAGGATAAAAATGTATCCTGACTGTCACAGTGTGTTGGAGTCAGAGCTGGAGATTCAGCAGGCTCAGCTGTCCAGGTTTCAGCTCCAAGCAACCTGTGTGTGTGATGACACGTCAAGCATGGAGAACACACTGAACAGCTCCATCATGACCCTGAAGAACACCGTGGTCATTGAACCGCGTTAGTGCAGGATACGAACCAGAGTCAGCGCTGCTGCTGCTTTTATTACTCTGTATATACACATGTATCCCTGCTGCTCGTACACTTTTCTCCACGCTTTCTGTGAGGAAGGAAGATCATCACTGAAAAACATGAACACATCTTTGTTCAAGACAACCCGCAACAGTTACATAGCGCTGTTGTTGGAAACGTGACAACCAACTTTGTATATTTGCACCACAGTTTAGAAACCAACTAGATTTAGCGCTACTCACAACCTGGTGCTCTGAGACATGTCAGTACCATGCGACATCAGTGAATCCTGTTTATGTCCAACCAGTGCTCATCTACCGAGAAGAGCAAATGAAACCTGCCTCATTTTAGACTCATGTTTGAACAGATCACTGCAGAATAACTGCTGCATGTGGACAGGAGTGAACATTATCACAAACAGATTAATCTGTGTTTAAGCCTCAGTCTCATGTTTTTAGTCTTCATCCCATGTTTTAGCCTTTAGCTTGTGTCTTAGCCTCAATCTTGTGTTTTAGCCTTCATCCCGTGTTTTAGCCTTTAGCTTGTTTTTAGCCTTCATCCCGCCATCAAGCCTTTAGCTTGTGTCTTAGCCTCAGTCTTGTGTTTTAGCCTTCATCCCGTGTTTTAGCCTTTAGCTTGTGTTTTAGCCTCAATCTTGTGTTTTAGCCTTCATCCCGTGTTTTAGCCTTTAGCTTGTTTTTAGCCTTCATCCCACCATTTAGGCCTTAGCTTGTGTCTTAGCCTCAGACTTGTTTTTAGCCTTCATCACGTGTTTTAGCCTTTAGCTTGTGTTTTAGCCTCAGTCTTGTGCCTAAGCCTTCATCTTATGTTTTAGCCTTAGGCTTGTGTTTTAGCCTTTAGCTTGTGTTTTAGCCTCAGTCTCATGTTTCAGTCTTCATTCCATGTTTAAGCCTTTAGCTTTTTTTTAGCCTTCATCCCGTGTTTTAGCCTTTAGCTTGTGTCTTAGCCTCAGTCATGTTTTTAGCCTTCATCACGTGTTTTAGCCTTTAGGTTGTGTTTTAGCCTTCATCCCGTGTTATAGACTTTAGCTTGTGTCTTAGCCTCAGTCTTGTGTTTTAGCTTTTAGCTTGTTTTTAGCCTTCATCCCGCCATTTAGCCTTTAGCTTGTGTCTTAGCCTCATTCTTGTTTTTGGCCTTCATCCCATGATTTAGCCTTGAGCTTGTGTTTTAGCCTTCTTCCCGCCATTAAGCCTTAAGCTTGTGCCTGAGCCTCAGTCTTGTGTTTTAGCCCTCAGCCCATGTTTTAGCTTTAGCTTGTGTTGTAGCCTCAGTCTTGTGTTTTAGCCTCAGTCTTGTTTTTAGCCTTCATCCCATGTTTTAGCCTTTAGCTTGTGTTTTAGCCTTTAGCTTGTGTTTTAGCCTCATTCTTGTTTTTGGCCTTCATCCCGTGTTTTAGCCTTGAGCTTGTGTTTTAGCCTTCTTCCCGCCATTAAGCCTTAAGCTTGTGCCTTAGCCTCAGTCTTGTGTTCTAGCCTTAAGCTCACATTTTAGCTTTAGCTTGTGTTGTAGTCTCAGTCTTGCGTTTTAGCCTTTAGCTTGTGTTTTAGCCCTAAGCTTGTGTTTTAGCCTTTAGCTTGCGTTTTAGCCTTTAGCTTGTATTTTAGCTTCTAACTTGTGTATTATACGCTTGCTAATGTTTTTGCCTCCTGCTCGTCTTTGCCTTTTACCTGTTTATGCCTTTAGCATGTATTTTAGCCTTTAGTTTGTGCTTTAGCCTCTAACTTGTAGTTTAACCTCAACCCTGTGTCCTAGCTGTAAACTTGTCTTTGAGCCTTAAGCTCCTGTTTTAGCCTTTAGTCTGCGTTTTAGCTTCTAACTTGTGTATCAGCTGCTAGCTCACGTTTTAGCTTTTATCCAGTATTTTAGTTGCTAACTTGTGTTTTAGCCTTTAATGCTTGTTTAAGCCTTTGTCCCATGCTCTATCACTCTCCCGTTTAGCTTTCTCCTGCTCATGTGCCTTTTCTCTCAGACAGTCCAGCTCCAGCGTCCAACATTTCTACTTTTACTTTTATTACTTCTTGTCTGGTCCAGTGTGACCTGTTGGAGAAGCTTTGAATTGTCATTTAGAAATAGCCCATTTTAGCGCTGATGACCTCATTTCTAATCGGGGAGATATCAGACTTTTTAAGATCACTTAGAGAGTCGTCAGTTCCTTTAAAGAAGAATTTTCATGAAGATAACGTCCAATTTATCAAGAGGAACTTCACCTAAAAAGAAGCAGAGATTAAAAAGTACTACTAATCATATGGGTCAATAACGTGACGTCCCTTTTTTTGTGTCTGAGTGTAATATTTCCTTCCATCATGAATTGAGTATTTCATCACATGTATTTCTTTATTCTATGAAACCTGTGTTATTTGAACATATCTTTAAACTATTAAAATAAAACATGTTTTTCTGTGTTTTGGTTCCTCAAACCCCCAAAATGTCAGGTGGTGCAACCGTCCTGACAAGTATCCACAGTAATTAAACTCTAAAAATTGAATGTCAGTT
The DNA here is from genome assembly GCA_008086565.1 of Thalassoma bifasciatum. Classification (NCBI taxonomy): domain Eukaryota; kingdom Metazoa; phylum Chordata; class Actinopteri; order Labriformes; family Labridae; genus Thalassoma; species Thalassoma bifasciatum. The sequence goes on from RPOG01001306.1 coordinate 119,595, forward strand.
ATTGTAAATGGAAATTAAAAATACAGTGGCATTATTTTATGCTTGAACCTTTTTAAATAAAACATTCTTTGCAAATAAAAAGAATTTTAAAGCTGTTGAGAAATGTTAAAAAACTTTTGTCCCGTAATTTTCACCTTGTCAAATGTCAGGGTGGTGCAACCGTAACATTAGACTTTTATTTTAAAGTGAAGAGAATAAAACAGGAAACAGGAAACTGCATCAGCCAGAGGAGCCCAAATGACATTTGTGACCAAGTGGAAAAGTTTGTAGATTTCTCTGAAATACTGATAAAAAAGGTTTTTTCACTTCATTGGTGACTGGAACAATTTCCATGTCAGGTGGTACAACCAATGTAATAATGTGAAATGTTATTTTAACATCAAATTATTTATCTTATTCACAAATAAAANTAAAAAACTTTTGTCCCGTAATTTTCACCTTGTCAAATGTCAGGGTGGTGCAACCGTAACATTAGACTTTTATTTTAAAGTGAAGAGAATAAAACAGGAAACAGGAAACTGCATCAGCCAGAGGAGCCCAAATGACATTTGTGACCAAGTGGAAAAGTTTGTAGATTTCTCTGAAATACTGATAAAAAAGGTTTTTTCACTTCATTGGTGACTGGAACAATTTCCATGTCAGGTGGTACAACCAATGTAATAATGTGAAATGTTATTTTAACATCAAATTATTTATCTTATTCACAAATAAAACAAATGAAACACACAAAATGAAAATGTATGAGTCACTACAGAAACTTGAGAGATACTTGCCAATAATTTCACACAGAAAAAATAACAGGAACATATAAATATATTTTCATATATTTGGTTGCGCCACCTGACATTTTTGGGTGCTCAAATTAAAAATACTAAAAAATAATGAACCTAAACTCTTTGAAATGTTGGTCAACTACTGAAATCTGTTAGAAAACATAATTCTTCTCTCAGAAATATGTTTTTATCCATTTTCAAAGAACTTTAAAAAAATACGTTTTTAGTCCCTCTTTTTGTCATTGACCCATATATATTTTTTTCACTCCACTCATATAGGGGTACAGTGTGTATTTTCACACTCCAGCTGTAACAAGCTCTGCATATCAGTTTGCAGTTAGTAAACTCAACCAAATGAATGATTAACTGCCTTAAGAGAGTTTTCGCTCTGTCCAGAAAAATCTGACTCGCTGTCATCAGAGCTCACACGTGATGACACGAGCGCTCGGCCAAAGCCCCAGAGATCAGCCCCCAGCGACATCGACAGAAATCACTTGACTGAAGTAGCAAATCAGAGTTAGAGAGCAGCCGCTGAAGGACAGGAGCAGGTGGTCAGGTGAGAAATCAGAGGAAAAATATGGTGTTTGAGTTTAAAAGTGACACTGAGGCTTCTTGTGCTTCTTTGAAATACTGTCGCCGGTATTTTTAGAAATTCTGGTTATCACTGGAGTTATTTGTCTCTTTATTTAATCTCTTTATTTACATGTTTCCTTAAATAGGAATAGCTCTACTCTACTGACCCAAGTGGAAAATGTAAATTCTCTCTCTAGGGGCAACATTTTAGTCAAAGTTTACATCTTTAGCCCCCCCTTTTATTAAAACCATCCATCAAGCCGTGTGTCTGTGGTATTACTGTAAAACTCATAATCATTGTTCCAGTAAATCTCTTTGAAAACCCAAACACTTCAGTATCCGTCGTACTTTTTCGAGCACACACAGTCTGTTATTAATCCGGGCGTCTCATCCGTTCATCCGCAGCTCTCACTCTCATTAATCACACCTGCTCCACTGTGTCTTTTGAAAAAGCCTGGTGATGGTTTATTCATTTTAATCACTACAGAATTATTTTTGGGTGCAACACATGCCACATGTATAAAAGAATACAGTCACTTGTATTATGATTTTTCATATTTGATATAAACATTTACTAGACAAAGAATCTGACTCAGTGACTGGACTGAAATGTATAAATAAATATAGACATTAATAATGTGAGGGTTGGTTTCAGTTTATGTTTTTAGACAGAACAGTGAAAAGCTTCTGCAACCTCCACTACTGTAAGTGGACTACAAGCAGACTCTCAGTCCGTGCTTGCATAGCCGAGAAATTGGGAAGCAAAGCCGTTGGAAGAGTATTTCTGCAACGCATCGAAGCTCGGATTTCGCCGCGAAACGTTTTTTCAAAGGCTTTGTCAAACACCTCTCTTGAGGGTCCTGCATCTTTAATGATTGTTGCAAACGGAATAGATTCGAAGATGAGACCTTTCAATAAAAAGTTTCTCCTTACAAAAAAGTTTTTTTTTCATAAGTAGGAATGCAGTGTGTCCAGTAAACATATAGGAGGCTCTTTGAACCTCTTTTTGCTGCATTGGAAGTGGCGCTCCTCTCATGAGGTCCCCGGCCAAGAGAGCGAGCTCCCAGCAATAAGGTCAAAAGCCAAGACTGTAATCATTTTGCAGTGCTTTCTTTCTTGTAAACATGTTGATATGTACTGAGTTAAGTCGTTAAAGTCTAAGTCAAAGAAGCAGCCAGTATAAGAAGCCAATTTGGATCATTGTGGGGAATAATGAATGAGTACTGCGCCTAATGACAGCAGTAATTTCCTCTAGTTAAAGCGGCAGCAGTACTGTAAATTCATAAAGAAAAGCTGCTCCATTTATATATATATATTTATATATATAATTCTGCTTATCCTAGTAGTCACTGAAGCAAAACAGAACACAACGTCGACGTGAAAGCTCTCCCTCAGAGATTAGCCCACAACTGCAACCCAAATATGCTCCAAAAAAAGTCAAGTGTCACACATACACGTGTTTTTTCAAATGGAGGGAAGCATGCTCCCACGTTACTGGAGGTGAACAATGAGAGTCTGATGAGTCACATACTGTACATCCCATGCAACAATACTAAATGAATTTCCGGAGGGTTTCTCTTTTATAACCACCTAAAGATGCAAAAGGTAAGAGATTATATTTTTTTTGACACATAATATATGCATGCAAAGAACCTACTCTTCTTGGTTCCATCCTGTGAAAACATCTGGAACAGACAGGAGCCTCTCTATTCTCCAAGAGCTCAACAAGTCTGGATAGTAGAGACAGTTACAATTATCATAGGAATTATTGATTTGTTACTATTATGTAAAGCGTACAGTAGTTGCAGCAGTGAACACTGGGGATCCTAAATACTGCAGGAACATAATTTAATGCAGTGCTCCACTGATATACAAGCTAGGGTTGAATGAGAATGAATAGGGTTACTGTGCACAAATCACATTGGCATGTTTTGAAATAGAAATGTATGATATCTTATAGCTATATTCAAAATTATTCAGCATTTGACATTCTCATGCATACAACCACAAGAAGCGAGTCCATTGAAAAATAGTCCAAGCATTGTTTTTTTTTTCCTGTGGAAATGGCAGAGAACCTAATGAGACATTAAAACATGTGCTGCTGTCCAGAGTGTGTGGATTACAGACGGGGAAGAGGAGCGAGCAGGGGGGGGGGGCTCACTTCTGCATGTCACACTGCAACAGGAGCACGATGGACGGGTCGCTCTTCGCCGNACTCGATGACATTTCCTTACATGTTTAAATCATCCTTATTTTGAACATTTTCTTTATTGTTTCCAGGCAAAACGCAAGGGTTTTATTTAAAGGATGCGCAAGTGCCTGTGTGCAAGCCTTTCCACTCGATGCCATTCATTCAAACGGAGAGAAAATGTGAAAAATAATGCGTGACACGTTCAAATAAAGCACTCACGGCATCTATTACCTAATAGTGACACAAAACACATGACATGTACATGTGCAGGCAGTTTCTTCTTACCTTATTACAGCCTATATTTGGTGTTTATCGGAATAAATCTGCTCTGGCTTCTGCAAAGTACAGAAAACCGCCTTCCGATGGAAACGTTTTGCCCAAAAGGGATTATTTTCAGCACTGCTCGCCTCCTTTGGAAAAAAAAAAAACCCTCGCTAGTGAATTTTCTGGATTTTCCCGACGTTATTCCAGATGAGGCGCAGCAGGGACCGATCCCACGCCAGTCTTTGGTTATGCGACTACAAGAGCGCAGCGTCACCCGTGTGCATCACAGCCTGATCATAAGTTCACTGATGCTCTGCTGCTCGCTTTGGGTTCAGCTGGATCCTGTCACGTTACAACAGGATCCTTCATCGTGATGATGATGAGGATGATGATGATGAGGATAATCAGCCTGAAATTTTATTCACAGGAAATTGTTTTAGATTGTGGTCCGTGAACAAAGCGCGTGGAATAAATGAGCTGCGTCTTTCATCAATCTCGTTATCAACCTCATAATAATAAGGAACTGGAATTTAATTATTAGGGTAATCAAATTTATCAGTCACAATGCCATTATTAAGAATAATGTGCTGTAATCATTTATAAATCAAGGCTGGATAATGACCAACAAGAGCCTCTAAGAAGATTTTTGCTAATTGCTGCTTAAAAATACAGCTTTAAACAGATTTTTGACTTGTGTCTGTTTTTGTAGCCAAAGAATCTGTGATTAAGTGTTATTTTTGAGCAATTTAACTGAGGATGCATGATATTCGGTTTGTGGCTAACATCCAATATGCTGATATTTTATAACTCATGACCAAATTGCAGAGATTTTTAACTTTCAAGGATTTAATGATTCAAGGAGTTTTATTGTCATTCAACCCATGTAAAACATGGGTGGGACGAAATTAGGTTACCCTGGTCCCGGAGCAAGCCCAATCATAGAAATGAGAATAATAAATATATACAAATATACAATAAAAAAGAGAATAAAAGAAGAACACAATCTTCTTTCTTCTGTATTAGGATAAGCATTTGTTTTATATAATTGTCTGTGCAAAATAAATAAGAATACTTGATTACTTAATGCTCTAATGCTCCTTAAGTCAATCAAAATAATACCCACAACCATAACAATTTGGCCAATTTCACATTTGAGGAAACATCCTCTATTTACATGTGACACTATGCAGCATTTAGTGAATCAATATCTGCTGATAACACACTGATATCAATAACCGATACTTCGTTTTCAAGCCAATATCAGCCAAATATATAGTGCATCCCCAAATTCAACACCACATCGAAAGATTCGTCTAAAACACAAGGTTTGATCTTTTTGATTCTCCATAATTAATATATTTTACATAGAAAAGTATTTTGTATTTTGATATTTGGGTGTCAAGATTTGTTGCACTGGTGTGTAAACACACTGAGCCGCACCCATTTAGCTCAAAGAAGCTGTGAGGGCTTTCTGAAAAAGCTAGCATCAGTGCTAGTAATAAAAACTCCACTTCCCATAAGTCTTTGCTCCCTACTGCCATGATGAACCACGGCTTGGAAAAATGAATGGAGAGCAGATCTTTTTAACGCTGCTTTCCTTTGTTCAAGATCAATTTTTACCAGATACAATACGATGAGGTAACATTTTTATCAACAGTCATGTAAGTCTGAAATGTGTTTGTTGAAATGTAAGGCTTTGTCAAGTTTCAGGATAACCAACAAGGAACATTCAGACAACCATAGGCTTTTGGTATCTATGCGTTTTTTGTTGCTAGGGAAGCAAAATTGATGAACTCAGTTTGTATCATATATGTGAGTGCTACTCACAGCCCAGTGCTCTGAGACATGTGTGATGTTAATGAATCCTGGTTATGTCCAACCAGTGCTCATCTACCAAGCAGAGCAAAAGTAACCTGGTTCCTAAATTTAGTGATAGACTTTCAAAATGAAACATGAAAATTTTCACAAAAAGCTTGTGCTCTATCACACTCCTGTTAAGCTTTTTTCTGTTCTGGAAAACACAGATCTCTCTGCTCACTGCTAAACTTCGTCAGCCAGCGTGGCACAGTCATCGAGACTATAGCCTCATTTCCACCAGGCAGTCTAGTACAGATCAGTACAGTTTGGTGCGGGTCAGATCGGTAAAGCCTGATCCTGTGCGCGTTTCCACAGCCAACCATACCCTGCTTGATGGGCCGGATGTCGAGAGCCGCGTCAGCTACGTAACAGCGTGACGTCACTGCAGCGCGACACAGTGTACCCCACCAATAAATACAACGAAGAAGAAATGGGTGGCATTGTAAACAAAGCAACGATGGAGGACATCCAGCAACTGCTGCTGGATGTCCTCCATCTTCAGAATAAAAAGTTCTGCGCTTGTACACGAGTAGAGATTTAAACATGGCGGGGTTGTGAGTCGTTCTTTATTACCGCTGTCGCACGGGAAGTGATGAATCTTTTGACTAATCAACGTACTTCAGTGATTATAGCCCCAACCATAGACTGTATAATGAGTGGACGTAACGACGTTCAGCTCAAACTGAAGCTTCCAGCAGATGCTCCGCCCCCTGGTGTCTGGCTGCAGTATAGGTCATAAGCCCCGCCCCCTGGTGTCTGGCTGCAGTATAGGTCATAAGCCCCGCCCCCTGGTCTCTGGCTGCAGTATAGGTCATAAGCCCCGCCTCCCCATGTATTCCAGATATGAGCCGGGAAAACTTTAAAAAACTACGATACCTCGTAGAAACGTTTCTCTCATCCTTACACTAAGGTAGTATGAAGATGTCATCTGGCTGCATGGTGTTCGGGTGTTTTTTTCTGAGAAGTTAGTTTCTCATTAGTTATTGGACGTTAAAAACCGCGATATAAGTTTCGTTTTACGACAGTTGACAGCTGCCGTTCGTGAGTAGTTTTTATCGGGGATATAAGAAACTTCAGGAAAGAGCCAAAAGGAGACTAAACCTCCTGAAGAAGAAGAAATAAATATTTTTATTTCTCTTTTTTACTCTGCTCCACCGGAAATTCTCTACTGCGCAGACTCTGGCTGCACAATGGCGGCTAGAGAAACGGGGTTTTTTGGCTTCAAAATCATAGAATGGTGACAGGCGGAAGCACGCTGTCCATTCTATATACAGTCAATAGCCCCAACCCCTGGGGCCGGTTTGGTACGGCTTGGCACCCCAATAGAAGGGTACTGAAAAGTGGAGCGGTACGGGTCGCTTATTAGGGGACCCGTCAACGCCGCAAAAATACATGACGTACAGAGATGAACCAAACCGATCCGCTTGGTGGAAACGAGGCTTTTGGTGTGCCATAGATAAATTTGGTCCTACTCAACCCAACTGGGAAACTGAGAAATTAGGCACTGATAGTCTCATTATAAGTTGTAGATTATGATCAGGCATATATTTAGAGATGAGACTTTTCCAAGATTATTCAAATCGTTCCCACGGGTGCATTAAAGGTTAGCTTAGCTCAGTTCAAAGCTATCAAATTGTGTGAAATCACAATTGTTGGAGAACTTGTTTATCCCTCATTTACCTGGTGACAGAAGGGGTTGTGTATTCACAAAGTGGCACTCAGGGACCCATTTTGATAAATTTCCAAATTGCTGTTTGCAATGATGACTCCTTAAATGCACAATTGGCCTTGTTGTTATCAAGCATGAATCAGTACACAGCTCATAAAAATCAAACACGTTGAACCTTGTACCTCATCTTTCAGGACAATGACCTGTATAAAAATGTCTGGTGCTGTTTTTTAAGTGAGTGAACCTCTCATCTTTCTGCTGAGACCTCTGGAGAGCCCAGCATGGAGCCCTGGAGGACACCAGTTTGGGAACCACGGATTTAGGTCACCTTTGTGATATCAGCTGTTGTGAAGCACAGAGAAGGTTCCAGCTCTCAGACGTGTGGACCCACATTCAAATATAGACCAGGTGGAAATTTTGGAGACGAAGAACAGTGTTTGAAAAGAATCAAAAACCAGTTTACACAGTCAAAACCCAACATAGACACACAGTGACCGTTTCCCACTAACACAATACTCCGGTTGGAAAAGTAAAAGTCTTTTGTAGATGATTGAAATTTAGCATTAAAAAGGGAATCATACAAGTTGACAACAAACTGCTTCACTACTTTAAGGAAAATTGCTACAATTACTGACACTCATTAGTATTATTTGCTTTTAGAAAACATGAATGACGTCATCTCACATTTGAAATCATACAAAATGTTTACACTTTGTAGTTATAGCTACAAGAAAATGTTATGATATTACTTTACTACTCGCTTAAATTGCAAAAGAAGTAGAATGATCTGTACGGCTGTAAAAGCGCGGTTTCCTCAATCACGCTAACACTGACATATGATTCACAGACCAGTGTATTTATCATTCATGTTGAATGGTTCCTTTAGAAACACGCTCTGAGAGATGGAGTTTGAGCCGAACCCCGGAACATGTATTCAGTCATTCACAAATCAGTACAGAGGCTCTCCACACTCACTCACTCGCAGGCTGACAGGCAGGTAGGCACACTGCGAGAGAACACTCGAACAGAAAGAAAATGCCGAAACGCAAATATCATTTCACTGATGACATGCGAAAAAAGTTCCCCTGTTTTCGTCCGGGTCGTGACAAATGGGAGGCAGAATGTACAGTCTGCAAAGCTGGAACTTATGTCTCTGTGGCTAATAATGGTTCCAACGATCTGCAAGCCCATATCACCACAACAAAACATTGAAGAATAGGCTACCTCTCTTTTTTCTTTTTGTTCAATATTTTGAGGCATTATTTCTATTTTTGCCTAACTGATAATTGGGAGGTTATCTTGAAGAATGGTTCTCTACCTCACTTTTCCTAACTATGGTGTAAGTATCAGACTTAAGAGAGGTGATTATTTTTTATTTTGTTAAACGTCTGAATACTTGTGTTCCTACAGAACTTGAGTCAATAAATAATAAAGACTAGAGCATGCCATATTTGTATGTGACTGATTACATTGTTTAGGAGAATTGCTTTAAATTAATAAATATATTATTTATAAAGCAACTGTTTGTGAGTGTTTTGGGCTATTTCTCAGTATATCCAGGTGAAGTGTTCTTTTCCAGGGAATTCAGAATATTTGTTTAACTGAGTTAGAAGCACAGAAAGACCCCTGACCCACGGAAAACCCCTGAAAATTGGGGGGGGGGGGGGCTGAAATTTGATTCACCTACAAACTGTATATGGTGGTGTAATAGTACACTAGTATTTTAATGTGGTGTCAGGGGAAAATGGCTGCCGTTATACTTCAGTTAGTAAATATAAATAACATTGAGATCGAAAAGTCTCTGATTACTTCATTTCTTAATTTAATGCTCACATACAGTACAGTATACACATATCCTTTACATCTCACAAACACAAAGGCAAACAGTTAAATACATAATTAACTTTAGCACCAGCATCGAGGACTGACTCGCCCAGCCTTCTCTAAAACTCATACTCGTAGTGATTTTCCAATTTAAACACCGTAGCTTGATCTCACTAGGCATGGCTTACATGTAATATCTTTACAGCAGCATTCACTTACAAAGGTTAATTGATTAAAAAAGGATGCATACTGTACACCTAAAGTGGTATACAAAAGCAATATTATATTATATACCCATTTACATTGGTGTTCAGTTTTTTCAAGTTTGACATTGACGTGTTTTAACAAGCTCTTTATTAATACTGATAAAAATGTATAAAGTAAAACATGTTTGTAGCATATGAAGAGCCTCTGGAGATAATCGGCGTGTAACAATCTTGCATATCTAAACATAAATATATTATTCACGTTCACAATCCTCTCATTTTCTTCATATATAGTAAGAAGAGAGCTACTGTCTGTCTATGTTTCCTTAAGGTTATATTGTTTTTTTAATATGAAAATTATAAGAAACAGAATGAAAAATCCAATGAAAAAATTGCTTTTTTTGTAACACAGTAATGTGAAAAAATAGTATCAAAATGATTTTCCTAAATCTCTCAATTAAAAAGCAATGCTGTAAGTCAATGCACCATATTTCAGTTCAGGTATAGATATGTTTTCAGCTTAGTAACACGAGTAAACAAGATTTTATGGTAAGTTTTGACAAAGTGAGACTTTTTAAGGTATAAAGTGTTCCCCGTTATACATTTCTTCTCGATGATGAATATACTGTTTATATAATGAGATCTGCATGCAGCAGAAAAATGTGCTGCTCACAAAGAATTGTGAGACAAAACTTTTCCATACACTGGCCTTTTACTTTTTACATGATGCGTGTAAAGGATGTTTTTCTACAATCTGATGCTTTTTCGCTTAAAATCTGTGTCAAAAGTTGAGTGATCAAGTAAAAGAGGAGAGAAGTAGAGGAATGAGTTTGTTTTTATCACTACATGACATCATGGAAATCTTTAACAAAATGCACCAAGCGAGTTAACACCTACTCCAGGTCTGTGAGCCAATAGGAAGAGACCTAGGATTTTATGTACGAGCCTCTTCACTTCTATTAACCGTCTTTAAACCAGCCCTTGAGATTTGAACATTCAAAGTTCCTGTGCTCAAGATGAATGAAAGTGGCGAGAGTCCATTTTCTTTGTGATTGCCAAACAAGTCGGCAGTTCTTTAAAGTTTTAAAGCTATAAATAAAGTGAGAATGCTTTGCAACACCTTTCCCGTAGAGCAGTGGTTCCAGACCTTTTCCCGCTCAGGACCCTCTTTCGAGTCTCAAAAATGGAAAAAAAAAATGTAATAAAACCCAAAACGTACCAACCATTTGTAACCTTGTGGAGTCTGATTGATTTTCTGAAATCCTGCAGATCCATCTTGCCAAGCTCCATTGAGAAATAATTTCACCCGGTCCAATATTGACCGACCCAATCAGGGACATGACAACAGCTGGAAGCACCTAAATCAGCGCAAGGCGGCAAACTCCAGTCTGAAAAATGAGACAACACTGAAGTGCTAAAAGCTGCTGTTCCTCGAGTGACCACTTGAGGCTGGCTCCGGAAGTACCGGAAGTCACATACACAAGCAAAAAAAGGCATTTTTAGAGCCGAAATTAGCACATTTAAAGCCTGGTACAAAAACTGTCACCTGTCTGGATCGCGAATTTCACTAACGGCACACACTGTGAGGGGGGTGAATTTTTTTCTAACTCAGCTGTTTGGAAGATATTAAGATCTCGAGGTTGCCCAATCAGAGCCACAGCTCAGATAATGTGACTCACGGGCGCCCAAAAGCTGTGAGTTTGGGCACTTTCCACTTGTCCCAATTCCAATATGGTGTCTAATAGAACTTCTTTTAAAGCCTTTCTGACAGGAAACAATGTTTTGTTCTCGACAGACTAGTAAAATATCTTAGTAGCGGCTATAAGAACTCTCCGTCTGGCTTGTCAGGTTACACATCTGCTACGCCACTGTGGCTCGATGTGGATTGGTCTTGTCCAATCACCAGCTGCTGGTTGTCTTGGAGGTTCTGCCTCTGGAAACAATTTCTAACAGGTCTTCCCCAGATGGACTAGTGAAATGTCTTCGTAGGTGATGAATAGAACTGTCTGTCTAGCGTGTCAGGTTAAAACATTAGCCCATAATGTAACAACTTGTTACATTTTGGGTCAGTGATAATATTTTTGGGTTAGACAGCATTTGCTTTATTACATTTCAGGTTTTATTGCATTTTTATTGAATTACATTTTCAGGTCTTTGTTAAATTTGGGCTCATTGTGTGACAGCTTGTACTCACATGGCTGTTTTTACTGTCCGTGGTGTGTTCACAAAGGTACGACTGTTAGCCATGCTATCAACTATGGTTGGAGGTAATGAGCATGTGCACCAGTTGACACTGAGCCACGGAGGAGGAGATGAGTTTGGGTGCTATTTGTAAACAGAGAAACCAAACCTATCGAAAATTTCTGCATACTTCACCTTTAAAGGACTTTTCTTATACAGAAACCACGTTTGAATATGTTTAATATCCCGAAAACGTAACTGAGTTTTGGCATTTTAAACATTATTCTGTATATTTGTATCTTTATAGAAGTATCCTCCTTTAAAACTCTAACTATTTTGGAAATGATTTTGCGACCTACTTGCAATATTCCTGCGGTCCACAGGTTGGAAATCACTGCCTTAGAGCATATCTTTGATTTTAATCAACAGTAAAGGGTTTTTTGTCATTCTTTAGCAGCTAAAAGAAAGTGTCATATCACCTGATAACTGCCGAGTCCCTTTTCATTGGCTCACAGACATGGAGTCCGAGATGTAACCTTCTCAAAAGTACCGTTAATTTGAAATCGAAGAGGAAAAAATATTTTTTAGTTTTTTAGAACTTAGTCTGCTTTAGTTTGTCGATGTGGTAGCACAACTTCAACGCCGGCCCGAGCTTGAGTCCGAGATACTTCATGATCATGTCACTCTTGAGGAGTAGCAAGGCGTTTCCATCGATCTCCTAAAAAGCAAAGGAGACAGAAAATTGGTGTTGCATTGTAAATATAATCTTATAAACGCATAGAAACTGGAAAAACTGAGACAAAAAGACAAGCTCACGTGTTTTCTAAAAATGTCTGCATGAGGGCCGAGAGCGTGTGGATCAGCGTCCCTGATAAACCAGACGACGTCCTCTACAGACCAGGTGGACGGGTCTTTGTTGGGTGGAGCTTTGGAGTCCTGGGACTCTGAAGATGCTGTGTAGCCTCCTGAAGGAAACAAAGAAACACTCAAGTCATTGGTTCCCAGCCTTTTCCAACTTAGGGTCCACTTTTAAGTCTCAAAAATGTCTGCGGCCCAACCCCGACCCAATTACTGTGGAGCTTATAAAAACGACCCAAAATGTAACAACTGGTCGATAATGTAACAGATTCTGAGCCCAAAACAAAATAACTTTTTGCCTAAAATGTAACAATTTGTTACTGTTATTACATCTTGACTTTTTATAGATTCTTTTTATTGTGTTTCGGGCATAGACTGTATAACAGCAAAACTGCCGGCGCAGCCATTGAGCGCCCGTCAGTCACGTGATCTGAGCTGTGACTGTGATTGGTCAAGCTAGAGATCTCATCATCTTCCAAACAGCAGTTACAAAAAAATTCACTCCCCTCACAGCGTGTGCCAGTAACGAAATTAGCGATCCAGAGGGGAGACAGGTTTTGTACTAGACTGTAAATATGCCAATTTTGGCCCTGAGAATGCCTTTTTTTGTCTTGGTGTGTACGTGACTTCCGGTATTTCCAGGGCCAGCCTCCAGTGGTCACTCAAGGAACAGCAGCTTTTTAGCACTTCAGCATTGTCTCTTATTTTCAGACCGGAGTTTGCTGCTTGGTTTTAGTACATATTTTTATTACATATTGGGTCGTTGTTGAGTTTAAGTCAGGTCCAATGACTGTATATAGAATGGACAGCGTGCTTCCACCTGTCACCGTTCTACAATTTTGAAGCCAAAAACCCCGTTTCTCTAGCCGCCATTGTGCAGCCAGAGTCTGCGCAGTAGAGAATTTCCGGTGGAGCCAAGTAAAAAAGAGAAATAAAAATATTTATTTCTTCTTCTTCAGAAGGTTTAGTCTCCTTTTGGCTCTTTCCTGAAGTTTCTTATATCCCCGATAAAAACTACTCATGAACGGCAGCTGTCAACTATCGTAAAACGAAACTTATATCGCGTTTTTTAACGTCCAATAACTAATGAGAAACTAACTTCTCAGAAAAAAAAACACCTGAACACCATGCAGCCAAATTACATCGTCATACTACCTTAGTGTAAAGATGAGAGAAACGTTTCTACGAGGTATCGTAATTTTTTAAAGTTTTCCCGGCTCATATCTGGAATACATGGGGAGGCGGGGCTTATGACCTATACTGCAGCCAGACACCAGGGGGCGGAGCATCTGCTGGAGGCTTCAGTTTGAGCCGAACGTCGTTATGTCCACTCATTATACAGTCTATGGTCAGGTCATGTTACCTTTGTCACCTATTGGGATCTAATATACCTTCATTTTTTGTACATGAATACCTGAATATTTTGAATTTCCTAACCGAGTTTGTAACTGAGTTTTAACATTTAAAGTATTTTTGTTTACTTATTGTATCTTGTACCTTTATACAATTACATTCCACTAAAATCATACTATTTTGGAAATGATTTGTTTGCCCACTTGCAATACCTTCACGGCCCACTAGGTTGGGAATCACTGACTTAGGTGTAATTTCTGAAAACATATGAACTCCTGGTTTGATTTCTCACCTGTCCTGTTGCTCTCTGGAAACGTGTTCGGGCTGTTGGACGACTGCCGACACATGCTCATGGAGGCCGAGCCGTTGGAGAACTGCTGCTGGGAACGAAACCCGTAGGAGGACTTTGGCGAGTACGACGAGCCGATGGAGCTGAAAGCGGAATCACCTGGATCCACTGAATACCGTTTTCCATCTGACTGATCCAATTGGTAATCCTCCGTCTCAGCTAAAAGACAAGATTAGAGAAACGTTCGCTTCAGAGGGTTTGTTTAGTTTCTGGAGAGTGGCTTTTATTAGGCAGAATTTAGAAGTACCATCTGACTGGTAGGAGCCACCGCTGTGCTGGGTAATGGGCTGATCGCTGAAGAGGTTTTCACAGTGCAAGCTGCGGCAGAGCTTCTTCAGAAAACGAAGCACATAGTCGATGCTGTTCACCACGGGGAGGCTGAGAAGGTGCTGCTTCCCATCAAACGTGGCTGGAGGGGCAAAATAGAAACAACACGACAGTTTAGCAGCAATTTCCCACCGAGAGAACTTTCACTAATACACGTTTTCTACTGAGGAGCAGTGAAATGCGAGCGAAAAGAAGTTGCTGAACAAATAGAAAGCAACACCTGAGGGAGGTCTTTGTACAACACCTGATATTTTTTCTCCCCCGTAGCCTTGCGTGAGGAGGGTGAAGACCGTTTTCTGCTGGAAAGCGCTGTCGATGCAGCCTTGGACGGCCTGCTGCAGGACCACAGACGGTCGATCGGGTCCGAAGTGATCGGGAAGCTGCTGGATCTTCTTTCTGTCCAGATTGGGGCCAGTGTTGGCCTGTTTGTTTATGTAGATACAGACTGATGGAGGGAAACACAAAGGGAGAAAAGAGAAAGAACAACACCTGGATTACCTCAAAAATCGACTCATGACTTAAAGGCAGGGTTGGTAATCTGATTTAGATTCACGTTTTGTTATATTAGTTAAAATGATCTTCATTGCCCAATGGCAATTAATATAAGATGTGTTTTAAAACAGAGCGGAAAACAGCTGCTATCTACAGCAGGAGTAAATCTGAAAAATCACCAACCAATCTGAGCTTTTGTGACACATTTTTTTTAACCAATCAAATCACATCCTGCCATCCTGGGCGTTCATTGCACCAGCATGCAACATCACTGAATCAATGCAATGCTGAGCATTGGAGGGACCCAAATATGTCAGAGAATGGCAAAAAAAAAGTCCCAAAACCTTGATTATTAAGCCAGGACAAAAACCAGAATTCATGTCGAGACAGCTTTGCAGCATGGAGACATTTCAAACAAGTAAAGGGCTTAAAAAGTGATGGCATGGTTGTTCATTTTCTGTTGAAAGGTAATTTCAAGGGTTTTTTTGAGGGCGAAGTTTAATCTCGATGAAATATTTATCCATATCCTTGTTATGCGGTGAAGTCAGCCCGATGCTAACGTTAGCTTCTGTGTCCGACATCCAGATCTGACTTGGTGTGTCTGAGATCTGTCATTTACTACAGACACACCAGCTTTAACCAACAGTCCAAACTGTGGGGATTTAGTTAATTCATGTGTTGTTTGAGCCATGTGAGGATTCATGGTCTTTACTTAGTTTTTTTTTCATATTGGTAAAATAGAAAGTCTTCTTGACATTCATATTGACACATTAGTTAGATGTTAATACTAACAGTAGCTTCTCTGTTGGTAAAAGCCTTTACGTTTGTTGTTTTTCTGGAACCCAGTCTATCATATGTGATTATATTTCTCAGTATGTGTCAGAGCATTGGTTTAATTCAAACAGACAGGCTTTGAACCGGACGTTTTGCAGCTGTGGAATATGGTATCTGTGTTGTTTCAGTTATGTGAAGTATCTTCAACTTCAATGCCAGAAAAAACTGGGTTTCATGACAGGAGGCTAGATGGAGTCAAATAATAACCAACTTTTTTTACTCTTTTTAAATCATAATGACTTACAAAACTTACAAAATGACACTAATCCAAAGTTTATATCCCCCAATTCTTAGTAGCGTGTATTTCCCACTTTAACATCAATGACAGCTTGAAGTCTTTTGTGCTCGTTGTGGATGAGGGTCTTTATTTTCGCTACATTCTTCCTGGCAAAAAGCCTCCAGTTCCTGTAAATTCTTGGGCTTTCTTGCATGAACTGCAGGTTTGAGATGTCCCCAGAGTGGCTCAATGATATTGAGGTCAGGAGACTGAGATGGTCACTCCAGAACCTTCACTTTATTCTGCTGTAGCCAATGTGAGGTTAAAGACTTCAAGCTGTCATTGATGTTTGAGGGTACTCTGCTCAACCAAATGATGAAATTGTTGAAAACTACCTTTGCAAGAGAAACAATCAAAGTGGTGAAAAATGGCAAAAACAGCAAAAAGTAGCAATAACAATAATTTTAAGATGGCCAAAAATGGTCAAGAAGCAGCAAAAATTTGGAGAAAACTTAAGAAATGCTCAGAAAGTAGCAAGAAATGGTCCAAAAGTGGTGAAAAATAGAGTGAAAAGAGACCAAACTGGCCCAAAAGCAACCTAAATTGGCAAGAAAATTGCTCAGGAGACTGAGATGGCCACTCTAGAACCTTCACTTTATTCTGCTGTAGCCAATGGCAGGTCAAACTTGGCCTTGTGTTTTGGATCATTGTACAGTATTTACAATATTTAACTGCAAAACAATACGGTTAAAAACTGAAATCCTGGTGATTTTTAACACGTGTTGTGCATCTTTTCTTGTGTGTTCTGATTTACCTGTGAGCACCTGGGGCGTGGCAGAGTGGGGGATGGTGGCTGCATCCTGAGGAATGGAGCTCATGTCCGGCTCGGGGGTGCTGCTGGGTGGAGAAATAGCCAGTGGTGTCATCACCATTCTTGGTTTGAGCTGCAGAGAGAGAAGTTTATTACTTTTCCTGCTAAACCATGAGGGGATTAGGGATTGGAGAATAATCATGATTACAAAATTTGTGTTTATCTGTTGTGTTTTTTTGTGTGCAGCAGATGATGCAAAAAGTGTGTGAGGAAACATGCTCTTGACATTTAAGACACAGATGTTAAGTCTCTCCTGTACACTGGGGTCCCACAAAACCTGAAGGGCATGGAGACTGTGTGTCTGTGCCTGTATGTGTACACATGCATTTTTAAACACACTGCATCCACACACACACACATTACATCCCCATGTTTCCCCTGCATCTGGCTGACCTTGAAGCCCGGCTTTCTCCCCCTCTTCTTTGGCACTTTAAGCGGTGGGAGCGACTCAGGGTAGCGGTTTGGAAAATCCATCTTGGCGACATTGCGGAGTGGGGGTCTCCCTCTCTTCCTGCCTGGTATCTTCCCCGCCTGGCTGGGGATGAAGGAGGGAGCCACTGCAGCTGATTGCATCCCACTGTTGTTGTTGTTGCCGTCTGATTTCTGTGCCGTCGCTGCAGGTACACAGTAAACCTCGACGTCTGTTTCTCTCTCTCTTGAGACCGAGTTCGACGTCCTTATTTTTTTCCTAGTACGTGATAAAAGTGCGTGCAGTCAGGTTGGAACAGTGTATAATGTCTCGCCGCAATCGTAGTCAAGTCTCGTCGATACCAACGTTTCTCACTGTCTGACGTCTTCTGAGTCGACTCGTCACGTCTCAGGTCATTGAAGCAGAGCATCGTAATAATCACAGAACACAAAAGGCAGCCATGCATGAGCTGAGTGGAATCAGCACCTCCATCCTGCACTGATAACACACCAATAAACCTGACAGAGGAGGAGGAGGAGGAGGAGGAGGAGGAGGGGTGCCCATTACCTGATGTCTTCTATTGTGAAAGCCCCTTTTGTCTTAAATCCCACGAGCCTAAAGGTGACTGTGACGCTAAATCCCTAACAATGCAGGGAAAGCCATCTTACTCTTCCTGTTTAAGGCTTTGTTCCCTTTTGGTTAACACACTGCCACTGCCGCTGCCGCTGCCTCTGCCTCTGCCGCTGCTGCTGCTGCTGCTCGGCGCACAGGCTGCAGACATCTCATTAGACTAATGCATTCAGCAGCAGCAAAGGGAGGAGGGAAATTGACTTCACCATGGCTACCCAGCTATGAATTACCATTACGATGACAGCTACCACCCTAATCTTTTTTTAAAAATAAGAAAGAGGAAGATGCAGTGCAAGAAATGGGAAACAGGCACCTCATGAATCATGCTATTAGAGGCGATGAAACTGAATTATTCCTCTAAATTTTTAATTTAAAGCTGATTTACATGCAGATACAGCAGGTAAACAAATGATAACGGCTAAGCAGACACTCACCATCCAAACAGATGTGGAGTCTCCCTTTGCTCCTCACAGTGTTTCCTATTCTTCCTGTTTCCAGCAGCAGAGCAGAGCACAGCGGATTCCACTGTAATACTGTACATGTGTGTGTGTGTGTGTGTGTGTGTGTGTGTACACCAGAGACAGGCAGACAGAAAGTGACAGTGTGTGCGTGTGTGTGTGTATTTGTGCGTGTGTGCATTAAAGAGACAGAGGAGCAAGAGGGAAAAAGCGAGGAGGAGGAGGAGGAGAAGGAGGAGGGAGGCTGCTCTGTTGTCATGGCAACAAGCCTGTAAGCCCTGTAACACCCTGTCGGTTGTCTGCCATGATGTTTGGGCTGCTCTGTGCAGCGATGGTATAATTAGACCGAGTTTCTGCTCTCGGATTATAATGAGAATACTCACTTGAAACTGTCTGAGAGTTATTTTACCTCCCCCTCTCTCCGTGTGTGATATCCGTTGCCTGTTTGAAATGTTAGACTCACATTTATTAGAGGCTGAATTTAATCAGATTTTAGTTTTCAGTCCATGTGTGCATCACATAGACATAATGAGCAACTATATGATTCCAATAGTCAGTTAAGGTGGCACACTGTAACACATTTTGATGTAAAAAACAGTAAACAACTGGAAGAGGGGTTGCCATGATATTACAGTAAAATAAACATTTTCTTTACTGTAACAGAAATTTACAGGATTTTACTGAGTGGGGAGGGCACACAGTGGACATGAGACCCTGCTGTACATGGGTCACACAGGCTACATTTGCCCTTGCATACAATAGCTGTCCATGCTTGGACCAGTTGTTGACTGCAAAAACTGGATGTCAAGGATATCATTGCAGAATGGTATTTTCTTCTATTGAACACTTAATAAAATGTCCTTTAAATATATTGTTTAAGCAGTAGATGGATTCGTGGGGAAACTGCCAGTTAACAACGTGGAGCACAGACAGCCTGTCTACACCACAGAGCAAAGACGACCAATGACTGTCACTCGTGTGATTCATCCATGTACAGCAGTGTCTCATGTCCACTGTGTGCCCTCCTCACTTATAGTTACATCAAACTCTAGAAAAAAGGCCCACTCTTCCACAAATACTCTCTATTCCTTTTTCAATTTAATTACCTTGTATTAACCCCCCTGTTGTATTCTGTCTGTTTTGACTATTTATAAAGTACAAGGTGTCAAATATGCCTCCAATTTTTTTCTCCATTTTTGTGGAGATGTTTCCAACATAGTCATGTATCTTAATTAACTTAATTTAGTTTAGTTAAATGGTTTAGATATACAGAGACACTTATCTTTTATTATTTATTTATTTTTCTCTCTTCTTTCTTCATTATTCATCAATTAAGTTATGTATTTACGGGTATATAATTTTAAGTATTTGTACAGGGGTATGTATGTTTACATGCATACATTTTTGTATTATTAAGAATATATGTATGCACAATTTTTTAATATATTATTTGCGTGTATGCGTGCATATACATTTGTATATATCAATATATACTTTTAAATTAATGTCATTTTGGTGCAGGTCCACTTAGTGTGAATGGATGTAAGTGTGGATGTTCTGATAGATGTTTTTTTATTTTTATGTATGTTGCCATATATCTCAAAGTGTTTACTTTTAATTATAAAATTTGAAAAATATTGATAAAAATATTATGGAAAAAAAAATACAGAAACAATGCACATTGATAAAGATTCCTGTAAATGTGCCGATTTGGCCAAGTTGGCTGGTGACACGAACACTACATAATTCAAGTGCATTATGTATGCACAGATTTTTAAGGTATTATGTGCGATTATGCGTGCATATAAATGTTTAAATATCAATATATAAAATTGTATATTAATGTTATTTTGCTGCGGGTCCACTTAGTGTGAATGGATGTAATGTGGATGCTCTGATAGATGTTCTTTATTTTTTTGTATGTTGCCATATATTTAAAACTAATTATTAATTGATTAATTGTAAAATTTGAAAACCACTAATAGAAATATTGTGAAAAAGATATATGGGTCAATGACAAAAAGAGGGTCTAAAAGCGATAAAAATTTTTCAAGAAACTTTTACCTATTTTTGTATAAAGACTCTCTTCTTAATACAAAAGATTGTCTAAAGTCATCAACTGGTTGTAAAGTTTCAAAAATCCAAGTAATAAAAAAACATAAAAATTAAACTCGTGGGTTTTTACAGTCCACCGCGTTGGTTTATATACTTTTATATAAATATACAAGGACAATAAATTTCTGAAAATTACGGGACAAAAGTTTTTTAAATTTTTCAACAGCTTTAAAATTCTTTTTATTTGCAAAGAATGTTTTATTTTAAAAGGTTCAAGCATAAAATAATGCCACTGTATTTTTAATTTCCATTTACAATAACTGATATTCAATTTTTAGAGTTTAATTACTATGGATACTTGTCAGGACGCAACGTGGTGGACTGTAAAACCCCCAAACTCCTTGGTTTTGTGTTTTTTTGTACAATATAAAATTATCAAATTTCTACACAAGTTTATTGTGTCCAAAGTATCTTATTTCTTTATGTACACTACTTTATGAGTTAAGTACTACCTTCCTTTATAAACACTCAGACACAAAAAAAGGGACGTCACCTCATTGACTCATATACAGAGACAATGCACATTAATAAACATTCCTGTAAATATGGATTAAAAATAGATAATATATATATATATATATTTTTTTTTTAATTATTCGTGGTAAAATTTCAGACTTAAGACAGGAAAAGAGTGCTTTAATAAAATCATGAACAGGGTGAAACTGTGCACTCTACTGGCTGAAAAAAAAAGATGAAATTGTTTGTTTTGTGTTTTTAAATAAAGTTACGTTGACAGCGTTTAGAGCCAAGATGGCGGTGCGCATACCGCTGTTTTCAAAGGTGTCACCCTCAGTTTCTGCGGGATTTAGACTCTTTTTAACAGAAAAACATCCTCACAGAAAACTGTTTAAACCTTTTACAGAGCTCTGCAGACGAGGTGAGACATTTTATGTGTTTAAATATAAGAGAAACTGTTGTGTTAGGCTAGTTTGCAGCTAAAGTTGACATAACTCCTCCTTCAATTAAGCATCTTTTTTGGATTTATTCCTCATTTATGGTTCATGTAACACTAAAATACATTATCACAGCCAATGAGAAGTCTTTAATAATTATTTTCACTATTATTTCTGCTGTGTCAGCTGTCATTAACGTCCAGCTGTCAGTCTCTAACCTTTGCTCTTCGTCCACTGGATTGTATTGTACTATAATTAACCAAGAGCAGGGGTGAAAGTAGAGTTAAATTCTTGCTGATACTAAACCTTCAAGTCCATTTCTTTTTTTTTTTTTTTAACTTTATTTTTTGAACCTTTTTAGTCTACAGAACACATAACAAAACAACAATCCCACCCACCCACTCCCAGATGGCCAACAAAAGAGAGAGAGAGAGAAAAAAACCAACACAGCTGTTGAAATATACATAATAATAATAATAATAATAATAATTAAAGTACATATAATAATAACAAGTAAATACATACTTATTTTCAGAATGATGTTATGTATGAAGGAGAAAATATTCGCATTCCTACACATATACATTTGCAAGTACATGGATAAGCTCAACCTCACACACATACATATATACATGTACGCACATACAAACATACCCCCAACCATACACTCTGAATAGATAATAATAATTTTAAAAATTAGGTTAACAAAACAAATAAATAATTAAGTACAGTATAGTAATAGTAGGAAAATAATAATAACAATAACAAAAATAATAATAATAATAATAATAATAATAATAATAATAATAATAAACATAAAACAGGTTTCCATGGAGTACAATCCTGCACTAAGGACAAGACAGGGTCAGTCTAATCTGTTACATAGGTCCAGCTGGTCGTCCTATATATGTATGTAGAGGCGATGTCAGATGAAGGATATATTCTCAACAAACTCCATAAATGGAATCCAAGTTTTGATAAATCTGTCTTTTGAACTGTTACGACTATATTTCAGTTTCTCCAGTGGAATCATAGAGAGCATCTCTTTAACCCAGTGTTTGAATGAGGGAGGTGTTAGTGACTTCCACTGCATTAAAATCAATCTCTGTGCCATCAGTGTTAGAAATGCTACAGCATTTATTTGCAGGATAGTAAAGTGATTGCCTGAGGGGATTGTCCCAAAGACTGCAAGGGTATATTTTGGCCAGTTTCTCGTTTGGGTTCAAGTCCATTTCTGCCGGTTAAAAAAAAATGAAGATTTTGCTTTTTTTAGATTTTTCTTTTTGCCCTTATAGTCTGTAAATTTTGAGATAAAACATCAAAATCGTTAGTTAAAAAGTCAAAATTTGAGACAGGATATCAGAATTTTGAGATCAAAAGCTGAAATCATGGGTGGGAAAAGTCAAAACTTCAGGTGAGAAATTTAAAAATTTGAGATAGAGTATAAAATTTTTCGATAAAATATCAGAACTTTGAGATGAAAAGTTGAAATCATGAGGGAGAAAGTCAAAATTTTTTAGATAAAAGGTAAAAAATTGGAGGCAAGGTATCAAAATTTGAGAAAAAAAGCCAAAACTATGAATCAAAAAGTCAAAATTTTGAGATAAGATATCAGAATTTTTAGATAAAAAGTTGAAATCATGAGGAAAAATGTCTCTGTCCAGGGACTTAAACACAGCACAGGCAGTTCAGAAAGAATTAAGGATCAGTTGAAAGTAATTTTTAAACTGTGAAAGTACTGTTGTTTTCATGACTGCACATCGCAAACATGTCTATTTGCATGACTGGTTTTAGCATTTTTTGTTTTGTCTGTTATTTTCAGCATTATTTGTTCAAAGCAATAATGAAAATATGACAAAGCTGTTTAAAAAATATAAGGGTACATGTCACCTCCATGGGATAAACTTATCAATTTTACAAAAAAATATTTCTAGCAATGACCAATTTTACATTGAGTTATTTGGGTGATATTTCACTTTTCGTCAACACAGAAAGTTAACAGCTTCCATCAATTATTTAGCAAATAAAATGCAAATTATGTATTTGAATTTGCAGTTTTGGCACCATCTGATTTCTTAAATGTCAAGTTTCCCCTTCAGAATTAATACTAGAACACCTGTTTTGTCTATTATTTTCAGCATTATTTGTTCAAAGCAATAATTGAAATATGACGAAGCTGTTTAAAAAAAAAAAATCTGTATCAACTGTGTAAACCATTGAAAATAAACATAAATCAGCAAAAGTTTGCCCTAAAGTCACATGACTCAAACCATATGAGGTCACAGCCTTTTTGGTGGGAACTTTGGAGAAATTTTGATATTTTTCAACTCCTTCTCATTTATATTTCATCCAAATATTTGTCTGTAAATGATGTGATTTAATTGTTTGTCAACTGTGCTTTTATTGACATTTTCCTATGTTATTACTGTATATGGAAGTAAAGAACATACACAGAAATATGAGCTGATAGAGGTCAAGTAGGAGGTTTATAATTAGCACAAGGGACAAAAATGGAGAAAATGTCAACTGTGTTACGTGTGTTTTTGTGCCATAATTCTCTTAAATGTTGACTTGATTGTGGTTGAAATGATGAGAGACATTTCTACAGAGCTGAGTCTATAAAAAAAATAGACACAACTTTTGTCCATTCATTATATATTTCACATGCTAATTAATGAATTTAGTACATTCCAGGCATAATCAAAAACAGCACATGATTTTTTCACACCTGAAATGTACCTTTAATTATAGAATCACTCGTGAAAAACTTAAAGGTTTCTAATCCTACTCCTAAAATCTGCCGAGGTGTTATTTAGTGAGTTGTTGTCACCTCTCAGGTTTCTCCGTGAAAGCCCAGGAGGTGGTGGAGGAGAGCGTCGTTGGTGCCGCCGGGTTCCGCGGGCCCCTGGACCACTACACCGGGCTGATCAGAGACGGGACCTTACGGGAGGACGAGCATCAGAAAGCGGTGCTGCAGAAACTGGAGCAGCTCCACAAAACACTAAGAGGATACAGCAACACACCCACGTCTATTTTCTCCAAGGTGACAGGTCTCAACCTTACCTCTTAAGTTAAAACATGTAGACTTATAGACTCTAGAAACCTCGCTGGTTGAGGTGTGTGACCTGACTAGTTTCCCTCTGTATTTATCTGTGAGCTGTAAAATGTGATTTTGCATATTTGTCAAACTCAAATACATGGACCAAGATTTAAAACTTGGGAGAAGTCGAGGGCCAATATTGACATTATTGAAAAAATCCTCCTCCAGATACAACAATGAACCTTTTCATATGGACCACAAGAAGGTTTACTTAAACATTGAATATGGAACAAGCAAAACTTGATACTGTTTAATAAAAAACATAATATTGCACACATGCAAAATTAAATGTGAAGTTAAACACATTTAATTAGCATTGATTCCATATCTTTTTTCATTCGGAAGCTTTTTTCCAACTCAAAAATAAGTCAAACAAACCAAATGCTAGAAAAATAGCTCTGTCTTTCATATAAACAAATATTCTGCCTCCCATCTGTCCAGAAAAATGCTTTCTCCCTGGCACCACTCCTTGCCTGTCTTGGGGACATCAAGTCCTGGATGGCTCTGAACTTTTTAAACTTTAATGAAAGGAAGACAGAGGTGATGGTGTTTGGCCCCAGTGGCCCCTGTGAAACTCCTCCTTTTGACCTTGGCCCGTTGGCAGGTCATTTTAAGCCACTTATGTCAAACTTGGGTTTTAAGATGGACAGTGATTTTAAATTCGACAGACAGATCAGCTCTGTTTTTAAGTCCAGCTTTTATTATCTCAGGCAGCTGGCTAAGGTGAAGCCTTTTCTTGCACACAAGCACTTTGAAGCGGTAATCCACGCTTTTATCACATCACGGCTGGATTACTGCAACTCACTGTACTCTGGAGTCAGCCAGGGCTCCCTTGCACGTCTCCAGTTGGTGCAAAATGCAGCCGCTCGCCTTTTAACTGGAGGACGTGCAAGAGAGCACATCACCCCAATCCTGGCCTCCCTCTCCTGGCTACCTGTGCACTTTAGGGTCCATTTTAAGATTCTTTTATTTGTTTTTAAATCTTTTAATGGTCTGGCCCCACCTTACCTCTCTGAGCTCCTCCACCCCTACACTCCTGCTCGGTGCCTCAGGTCAGCTGACCTCCTGCTCTTTGAGGTACCGAGGTCCAAAAGGAAGCTCAGAGGGGACAGAGCTTTTTCTGTCGTTGCCCCTAAATTGTGGAACGAGCTCCCCCTCCACATCAGACAATCCACCTCACTGTCCGTTTTTAAAACTCGTCTTAAAACCCACTTTTATTCCTTGGCTTTTAACCCACCATGAGACTAGACTCTGTTTTAGTGTTTTATGGTTTGTTTTTAGTTATTTTTTTACTTATTGTTTTTATTGTTCTTAAATTTGTTTTTAGGAACAATGAAACAATGAAACAATAACTTAAGTGTTATATATGATTTTTTTTTTTTTTTTTTTAATCTTTGTTTCAGTGTTTCTTCATGTGTACAGCACTTTGTTTTCAACTATGGTTGTTTTTAAAGTGCTCTATAAATAAAGTTGAGTTGAGTTGAGTTGAGAAAGCTCCAGTTTACTGCCTTTCTTTGCCTGGAGTAGCATGAGGTTTCTATGACTACTGTCTAGAGCTGCAACGAAATTAAATCCCTTGGCTAAAACCAGTATCACTGATATCAATACTGATATCGCTACTTTCTAATAGAGAATAAGTGAGTTGAAATCAATTAAGTTGTGGTGTGTGGTACTGCAAAATTTGGTCAAACAAACTAAGACAAAATTTGACACAAAACATCTTATTTAATCGAGGTAACTTCATTAGGTGTTGGACCAACAAAATTTATATATAAAATTTTGATGCAGCCTTTTATGTCATACTTTTACATTGAAACATCTAGTTTGTTCATCACCTTTGAATGTGGAAGAATTGTCTTCAGAAATTCCTGTAATACAGAGTTTTATTCATCATGGGATGATTTTTCTTCCAGTTTTTCACCAAGCCAAAGCCGCCTAAAGGTTACTACATCTTCGGTGATGTTGGTAAGACAGACAGACAGTTTGTAAAATCATCAAAATCATTTGAACCTCAGCTCTGACTTACTCGCTCTGTTTTTTTCAGGCACAGGAAAAACTATGGTGATGGACATGTTTTATGACTACGTTGAGACTGAAAAGAAGAAGAGGGTTCATTTTCATGGTTTTATGCTGGATGTGCATAAAAGTGAGTACGAGTCATATTTGTCCAAAACCTTCATTAAAATCAAGGTGTGAAGTTGATTTCATTAATGGCATATGTAATAACTGGTTATTTTACCCACATTCAGATGAAATCTGTTTTTTTTTCTTTGTCTTCAGGGATCCATCGTCTCAAACAGAGTATGCCGAAGAGGAAAGCAGGAAAAATGGCCAAATCCTACGACCCCATCGCTCCAGTAGCAGAGGAGATCAGTGAGGAGGCGTGTCTGCTCTGCTTTGACGAGTTTCAGGTAAAACTTTTGAAGTATTTAGACACAGCGTCTCACAGTGGGTGTTTCGATTTTAATAGCCTTAATAATTCTGCATCAGTAGTAGGACTGGGCAATTAATTACAAAGTTTATATCACAATATGTCCTGTTGCAATATTCTAATAATAGACAGTGCAATTTTTCTTTAACCTTATATGTGCCAGAATACCAAATACATTATTTGCAGTAGATGTTTTATGCTCTACACTAGGGTTGTCAAAAGTATCGATACACTGAAAAGAATCGATACTTAAACACTGTATCCGGATACAATACTAATTTGCCATGGTATCAATACTATGATACAAAAAAGTGTAACTGAGGTGAATTCAGCTTTTCAATTGTGTGATGTTCATTTTAAATGAGCATCTACAGTTTTATTCCTCAAAATATTGTTCAAATTGTACCAAAAATCTTGCAATTGTGGTTATTTTTTATTTTTTAATTTTTAATTAACTCATTAAAAAAGTGTCAAATTGTGTTTTAACTTATATTTGGGTAAATTATTTTGCATTTACTTGCACTAAGTGAAAACGTGATCGTCTTGTTTCTTTCATTTTCTGGTGATTTAATTATTTTATTGCCTTGATCATGTATCTAGGTTTCTGTTTTTCATGTTAATAAAACATTTTTTTTATGCTTCTTTTTAGGATTAGTCAGTTTTTTTAGTATTCTCTCCAGTATCGAGTATCTTCCTGGGTATTGATATCGAGTTTGAAATTTTGGTATCGTGACAACCCTACTCTACACCAATATTACTCAACCCTGCTCAACCAAAGAGACAAACTGTTGAAAACTACCTTTGCAAAAGCAACAATATAAGTGTTGAAAAGAAGCCGAAAGAGCAAGATGAAGTAATAGAATTAAGTTAAGGGTGGTAAAAATGGTCAAAAAGCAGTAAAAATTGGTGAAAAGGGGAGAAAGTTGGGAGAAAACATGAAAAATGCTCAGAAAGTTGTAAAACATTTCCGCTCAAAATATCCTTTTGTATTGATCTTATGTAATATTGTAATTTCCTGCGACACTGAATTGGTTTTTTTAATCAATATTTCAAGAAATAAAGGCCTGAAATAATCCACTGTATGTATAATGAGTCTGTATAATATGTGGGTTTTACTGTCTGACACGAGTGACCAAAACTATTTGATTTTTCATAACAAGTTTTTTTTTTTTGCAAACAGAGTTACTTTGGTGATTATTACTTTTTTTTAAACAAAAATCTTACTTTCTCCCTCATGTCTGTTTCTTTCTCATTCACAAAGAGAATAAAAATAATAATGAAAAAAGATTCTCTTTCAATGTAGCGATTGATATCAACAACACATAAGATGAGGAATCGAAAAATAAAGGCTCTATAAATTGCACTTTTTGAAAATTGTTCAGCCCTAATCAGGAGTTAATATACTCTGGTATTTATATCTATATATTTCAGGTCACTGACATCGCGGATGCCATGATTCTGAAGCAGCTTTTCGAGAATCTGTTTCTGAACGGTGTTGTCGTCGTGGCAACTTCCAATCGTCCTCCTGAAGGTGAGAAACAAATGTTGTTGTAGATCTATGATTATCAGAGGTTTAATCTACAAATCATCCAAGAACTTAAGAAAGTTCTTCTCTTTCTTTGTTTTCAGACTTGTATAAAAACGGTTTGCAGAGAGTCAACTTCGTCCCTTTTATTGCTGTGTTACAGGTGGGTCAATGACGTGACGTCCCTTTTTTTTGTGTCCGAGTGTAATATTTCCTTCCATCATGAATTGAGTATTTCATCACATGTATTTCTTTATTCTATGAAACCTGTGTTATTTGAACACATCTTTAAACTATTAAATATATTGTACAAAAAAACACAAAACCAAGGAGTTTGGGGGTTTTACAGTCCACCACGTTGGCTCCTGACAAGTATCCACAGTAATTAAACTCTAAAAATTGAATGTCAGTTATTGTAAATGGAAATTAAAAATACAGTGGCATTATTTTATGCTTGAACCTTTTTAAATAAAACATTCTTTGCAAATAAAAAGAAATTTTAAAGCTGTTGAGAAATGTAAAAAACTTTTGTCCCGTAATTTTCACCTTGTCAAATGTCAGGGTGGTGCAACCGTAACATTAGACTTTTATTTTAAAGTGAAGAGAATAAAACAGGAAACAGGAAACTGCATCAGCCAGAGGAGCCCAAATAACATTTGTGACCAAGTGGAAAAGTTTGTAGATTTCTCTGAAATACTGATAAAAAAGGTTTTTTCACTTCATTGGTGACTGGAACAATTTCCATGTCAGGTGGTACAACCAATGTAATAATGTGAAATGTTATTTTAACATCAAATTATTTATCTTATTCACAAATAAAAGAAATGAAACACACAAAATGAAAATGTATGAGTCACTACAGACACTTGAGAGATACTTGCCAATAATTTCACACAGAAAAAATAACAGGAACATATAAATATATTTTCATATATTTGGTTGCACCACCTGACATTTTTGGGTGCTCAAATTAAAAATACTAAAAAATAATGAACCTAAAAACTTTGAAATGTTGGTCAACTACTGAAATCTGTTAGAAAACATAATTCTTCTCTCAGAAATATGTTTTTATCCATTTTCAAAGAACTTTTTAAAAATACGTTTTTAGACCCTCTTTTTGTCATTGACCCNAAACTGAAGCCTCCAGCAGATGCCCCGCCCCCTGGTGTCTGGCTGCAGTATAGGTCATAAGCCCCGCCCCCTGGTGTCTGGCTGCAGTAAAGGTCATAAGCCCCGCCCCCTGGTGTCTGGCTGCAGTATAGGTCATAAGCCCCGCCCCCTGGTGTCTGGCTGCAGTATAGGTCATAAGCCCCGCCTCCCCATGTATTCCAGATATGTGCAGGGAAAACATTAAAAAATTACGATACCTCGTAGAAACGTTTCTCTCATCTTTACACTAAGGTAGTATGATGATGTCATCTGGCTGCATGGTGTTCAGGTGTTTTTTTTTCTGAGAAGTTAGTTTCTCATTAGTTATTGGACGTTAAAAACCACGATATAAGTTTCGTTTTACGATAGCTGACAGCTGCCGTTCGTGAGTAGTTTTTATCGGGGATATAAGAAACTTTGGGAAAGAGCCAAAAGGAGACTAAACCTTCTGAAGAAGAAGAAATAAATATTTTTATTTCTCTTTTTTACTCTGCTTCACCAGAAATTCTTTACTGCACAGACTCTGGCTGCACAATGGCGGCTAGAGAAACGGGGTTTTTTGGCTTCAAAAATGTAGAACGGTGACAGGCGGAAGCACAGTGTCCATTCTACATACAGTCATTGATTGGGACACCTCCTGCATTACAAAGTTTAGATTCTTCACATTTCAGCCGCTAAGTTTGTTTTAGAGTTTACTTTACCGACAAAACGTAATTAGTGAAAGAATAATTCAGATAGCGATCGCAACAACTGGGACGTCCTACCTGTTTGGGGTCATTACGTCACATCCTATACTCTGGGAGTACGTACTGACTTGGAGCTATAATTTCAAGATTTTTGGCGAACCTTTTCTCAAAGAGAACAAAGTTGACTGAAAAGAAGACACTGAGCACTGATAAAGCTGGTTTTGTTCGTGCGAAGTCACCTGCTGGTGTTTGGTCACCTGAGACTAAAAACTCTCTAACTCCTACAAAGTTTTACCTAAAAAGTTCAAACTTCACCCGGATGTAGATGAGAAGGTGTAGAAGTGATGTGGTGGATGTTTTATGTCTGACATGAAGCATCTTGAAGGTAACAATGTTCGAAAATTGGTTATAAAAATACTATTTCAGCTGCATTTATCCTGATGTGGACTTTAGCCACGTATAAAAACACGACATTTTATGAAACTAGAGATTTTAATCTTTCAAATAAAGTGTCACTGATGAATTTTGACCTCATGGTTCTACAGTTATAAGTTCTTGGTTGTCTGACAAGTCATGAGTGACTCTGAGGCAGCTGTAACACTTCGGGCATGTCCAGACAAAGCTCCAATGTTTGGAGAAGCAGCTACAGAAATGAGAACTTAAGTGTGACTTCAGTGACTGTAGTTTCACCTCTATAAAGATATTTGACCTACTGCATTGAGGTGTGGGAAAACGGGTATAAAAATAACATTGAGCCAATCTTTCTGTTACAGAAAAAAGCAGTGAGACTTATTCACAAAGTTAAATTCAGAGAGCATACAAATAGTTTATTTTCTACGTCACGATTATTAAAACTT
Organism: Thalassoma bifasciatum; assembly: GCA_008086565.1. Lineage (NCBI taxonomy): Eukaryota > Metazoa > Chordata > Actinopteri > Labriformes > Labridae > Thalassoma > Thalassoma bifasciatum. The sequence continues at coordinate 150,687 of RPOG01001306.1, forward strand.
CGAGGAATTATCGAATTACAGACACTATTAGTTATGTTTAAAGCTAAAAATAAATTACTACCCGAAGGTATTCAGAAGTTTTCTGAGTTTGCTGCATATGATGAAAAACATAGAAGGAGATTTAATTTTAGGCATCAATTTGCTCGGACAACATTGAAACAAATGTGTATTACAGTTGTTGGTGTTAAATTATGGAATTCTCAGCAGGATGACTTGAAGGGATGCAGAAATATTTTTCATTTCTCAAGACATTTCTTAAGTTATTACCTTGAAATTTAATTTGACGCATTGTTCTTTACTTATGTTTATTTGGTTTATTTTTTTTTTTTTGGTTGTTGTTTGTTCTTTTGCTTTTTGTTTGTCTGTTCCCATCTTAACAATCTTGAAACTTGAGTTCCTTTTTTGAAGGCTCTAAGAGTCGGGGTGGAGGTGATGGTGGCGAAACATTTTGAAGTTTTGCGATCAGAATAGGGGTAACAATAAATAAGAACATTGTTCTTCCAGCTGCTCCTTTCCAGTCATGCAGAGTTTCAATGTTTAAATATGTGTAATTTATCAAATATTGTAATATCATAAACTCTCATGTATGGGACAAATAAAAAAAAATTAAAAAAAGATATTTAAGTGTGACATTATATAAATGTTCCAGCCTTTAGGAGCCAGTGACTACCTGGAGATGTCCCGTCTCTTTGACACCATCTTTATTCGTCACATTCCTTTACTAACTCTGAACAAGAAAACTCAAGCCAGGCGGCTCATCACGCTGGTGGACGCTCTCTACGACCACAAGGTAAACTGCACTTTCACCGACATGGAAGCTTTAACTTTTCTTTGTCACTTCATGAGCGTAAACACTGAGCAGTATTTTTGATCCTATTTCAGGTTCGGGTCGTGATCCTCGCAGATTATCCTTTAGAAAATATCTTCGTTCACGACGGGGATCACAGTCATGATGAAAGTCACATCCTGATGGACGACCTGGGACTGAAAAGGGTGAGAGACCACGCTCGGTTTTCAAGGTTGAACCAGTTTTTCATGTCGGGGTGTGTCCTTTTTCTTGGAAATGTAGATAATTAAAGCAGCTGAGGCTGTTGGTGAAAAAAACTGTTACCACACAACTGCAGGTTGTCAGTCTTTGCAGCGAAATTCCTGCATAAGATATTATACTTTAAACATCTTTTATATTTTTGAGCTGATAGAAATACACTTCTTTTGCTGTTTCAGAATAGTCAAAATGTTTCTTTAGAAATTATGTTTTCTTTCTCAGAAACTTTTCATTTCCTCTCTCAACACTAAGAAATTAATGACACGAAGTTTTAGTTCTTCTTTCCACTGAATTTCATTAAAATAACTCATCAGGTTTTTGGAACATCTTGTGCAACAATTGAAGTTTTTATGGACACTAGAGTTTGGATCCATTTTACCACAACAAGCGCTATCTTTTAAAAGTAAAAACTTTCTTATACAGGTATTTTAAAATGTTTCAAGAGTTTTGTAGCCTGATTCAGAAACTGTTGTAACAGATTATTTGTCCAAATAAAACTCAAGCGTGTCGTGTAAAAAGGAAAAGAAGACAAACTTGTGACATTATTTCCCCAAACTCCATAAACAAGTTTGTTTGTTCCTGCAGACTGATGACGTTGATTACCTTCTTATTATAGTATAAGTAAAGTCTTAAGACTGATCAAGGATGTACTTTAAAGATAGATTGATAGACAGATAGAAATTTTAAAGCTTCCCTTCAGGTAAACTTACTTGAGATAAAAAGGAATGTGCCATGCGCAGTTGTGTAAAGGCCAACTGTTATGATTATAATGTACTGTTAAGAGATCTTATACCATTAAAAGTTGACAAGAGTCATATATATAAATATATGGGTCAATGACAAAAAGAGGGTCTAAAAACGTATTTTTAAAAAGTTCTTTGAAAATGGATAAAAGCATATTTCTGGTTGAAGAATTATGTTTTCTAACAGATTTCAGTAGTTGACCAACATTTCAAAGATTTTAGGTTCATTATCTTTTAGTGTTTGTAATTTGAGCACCCAAAAATGTCAGGTGGTGCAACCAAATATATGAAAATATATTTATATGTTCCTGTTATTTTTTCTGTGTGAAATTATTGGCAAGTATCTCTCAAGTGTCTGTAGTGACTCATACATTTTCATTTTGTGTGTTTCATTTCTTTTTTTTGTGAATAAGATAAATAATTTGATGTTAAAATAACATTTCACATTATTACATTGGTTGTTCCACCTGACATTTTGGGGGTTTGAGGAACCAAAACACAAAAAAACATGTTATATTTTAATAGTTTAAAGATGTGTTCAAATAACACAGGTTTCATAGAATAAAGAAATACATGTGATGAAATACTCAATTCATGATGGAAGGAAATATTACACTCGGACACAAAAAAGGGGACGTCACGTCATTGACCCATATACAAATATACATACACACACACGTACAAACACATGCATCAATTAAGTATTTGTAAGGGTGCAATATATACACACACATTTATACACATACATGTGTGTACAAACATAAAAATGATCTGAATTTCCAAACATTTTTGGCCCATTGAAATGAATGGAGAATGAATGAACAGAGCCAAAGGCTGTCCCAAACAATTATTATAAGTGTGTGTTTTCAGTACAGACAGAATGTTTCTCTCAAAACCTCCTGTTTGTTTTTTTTTTTACTTTCAAATTCACTGTAGCTGAAGAGAAACCTGCTTTTTTATATTCATAATAAAGCGACTTATGTTGCATAGTGGGAGGAGATGAAGTTCCCTTGAAGATATTCAGATTTTAAAAATATGACTGGTTGGTGTCACTTAGTTCAGCGCTGCTCCAATAGAGCAATAGAGATGTTTAGTTCAGGGTTGTGGCTCAGCATTTCAACATGTTGAAATAGGGCTCAGCATTTCAGCATTTGCTGGAAGGAAATGTGGGCCCCCTGTCTAGTTTATCCTCTGAAGTCATATCAGCTCAAGCAAAGTTTTAAAGAGATCTTGTGTCTACACTATTGGAGTACACTATTTTCCAACACAAGAAAAATTGGAAAAGACGGACAAAAATATGAAAATAGTTTCAAAAGTTTCATTTTGCTGATCATTCGAAAATTTTACGGCTCATGTGCTTAGACATAAATCTGCCTCAACGTCGATATCCTGGCTTTATTCATAGTTTTATGCCAGATTTAACCCCTAATTTTGTTTTTCCTTGTACAAAATTACAAGATTTCAGCTCTAGGATTTACTGATCCGTCATTATTACATTATTAGATTTAAGACGAATGTTGTCGTTTAACTTCCTCCGTTGTACGTCTGTGTTTTCCAACAGGAAGAAGCCAGCGCTTTGTCGATCTTCAGCGGAGAAGAGGAACAGTTTGCCTTCCAGAGGACGGTGTCTCGACTGACAGAGATGCAGTCAGAGGAATATTGGATCGAAGGAGACAGGAGTTTAAAATCATAGGTGCAACGTTTGGAAAATAACTCATTCGTTTTTCGCACAACCTCCGTAAACTGTTCTCCTCTTTTGCCAAAATCGCACAGACTGAACTCGACTCCTACTCATCTCCTAATGGACCGTTCAGCTGTAGGTGTGCAAATACTGTACAGAGAATATTTATTCAGAGCTTTCAGCCTTTTATCATTTTATCCTGAAATTGCACTTTATGGATCATTTTTAAGGTGTTGTATTGCTTTTAATCATATAGTGGTCCAACTGTATTAACTTTTTATAAACATGTGGGACAGAAGTGCACAACTGTTGAATTCTTAAAGGACTTTTATGAAGAATTAACACTTTGGTTTCAGAGCATTTTAAGGTTTATGAAAAAAAATACATATGAATATATATCAGTGAGTTGTTTACGACATATACAGAGGAGCTAAAGTAGAATATTTTATTTACAGAGGGGGTAACATTGGTAACAATACTGGGTTTTCATTAGGGCTGGGCAATTAATTACAAAATAGAAAAGTTGCATTTCCTTGCAGCAAATGCGTTGGAATGCTGAACCAGAGTATGTAGATGAAAATTGCTGAATAAATGAAATAGAATTGCTGAAAATGGTTGGAAAATGGCTTAAATGTTCAAAATATAATTGCCAAAATCAGTAAGTCAAAGCTGTAAATCTTAAATTTGAAGTTTTAAATATATATATAAAGAGTGAAAGAAGTAGAAGAAAGATTTATCGTCAGAATGAACCATGTAGCTGACTCAGCATTTCAACATAATTAGATTAAAATCGCAATATGACCTGTTACAATATTCTAATTTCTTTAACCTGTGTCTGAATAACAGATAAACTTTTTGCAGTTAATGTTTCATGCTCCAAACCACTGTTACTCGAAGTGGTTAAAAATGGCAAAAAAAATGGTCAGGAAGCAGCAAAAATTGGAGAAAACTTGAGAAATACTCAGAAAGTAGCAAAAAATTGGCCCAAAAATGATGAAAAGGAGTGTCTAAAATGGCCCAAAACCAACAAAAATTGGCAAGAATGTTCTGGGAAAACTTGGAAAATAGTCAGAAAGTAGCAACAAAGAGGAGAAAAGTAACAAAAACAGTGAAAAGTGGCAAAAAAAAGTTGGTGTATAACTGAAAGAGTCATCAATAAGAAGCAAACGTTGTCCAAAAGTGTTGGAAAAATGAGTGGAAAGTGACTAAAATTGGCCAAAACCAACAAAATTTGGCAACAAATTTCTGAGAAAACCTGGAAATTGGTCAGAATTTTTTTTGCCAAATGAGGAAAAAAGTGACAAAAAAATAAAAAGTGGTAAAAATAAAAATAAAAAATTCAACAATTTTTGTTGCTTTTGGCTCATTTTGGTCACTTTTCACCCTTTTTTCATCACTTCCGGACCGTTTTTTGCTACTTTCTGAGTATTTCTAGAATTTTCTCCCAATTTTCTTGCCAATTCTTGCTGCTTCTTGATCATTTTTGGCCATTTTAAGATTATTCTTATTGCTATTTCTTATTGCTGTTTTTGCCACTTTTGGGTTAAGTTGCACTGGTGTAGAGCAGAAAACACCCACTGGGAAAAAAGTTAATTTCATATTTTGACTCAGGTTAAAGAAATATTGCACTTTCTGTGATTGGAATATTGCAACTGGTCATATTGCGATTTAATCTAATCTGCGATTAATTGCCCAGCCCTAGACACAAAGAAGAAACAACAATGGCGGAAGTATTAATTTTTATTTTTCAAGATAAAAAGTCAAATATATGAAAAAAAAGTCAAAATAATGAGGTAAAAAGTCAAATATATGAAAAAAAGTCAAAATAATGATATTAAAAGTCTGAGGTTTGAGATAATCAGTCAAAACAAAAAGATGAAAAGTCAAATTAATGAGACAAAAAGTCAAAGTAATGAGACAAAAAGTCAAATTTGTGAAAAAAAGTCAAAATATTGAGATAAAAAGTCAAATTTATGAAATCAAAAGTCAAATTAATGATAGAAAAAGTCAAATTAACAGGATAAAAAGTCAAAGTAATGAGATAGAAAGTCAAAAAATGAGACAAAAAAATCATTTGTGAGACAAAAAGTCAAATTTATGTGTTAAAAAAGGCAAAATAATGATACAAAAAGTCAAATTTATGAGATAAAAAGTGGAAATAATGTGATAAAAAGTCAAATTTATGAGATAAAAAGTCAAAATAATGATACAAAAAGTCAAATCAACAGGATAAAAAGTCAAAATAATGAGATAGAAAGTCAAAATAATGAGACAAAAAATCATTTGTGAGACAAAAAGTCAAATTTATGTGATAAAAAGTCAAAATAATGAGACAAAAAGTCAAATTTATGTGATAAAAAGTCAAAATAATGAGACAAAAAGTCAAATTTATGAGATAAAAAGTCATATTTATGATACAAAAAATCAAATTTATTAGATAAAAAGTCAAAATAATGAGATAGAAAGTCAAAATAATGAGACAAAAAATCATTTTTGAGACAAAAAGTCAAATTTATGTGAGAAACAACAATGGTGGAAGTATTTATTTTTATGCAAGAGGTACATTGGTGATACGTCCTTCACACTCGCCATGTTTGTTTTCAGCCTTAAAGAGACAGTAGCTAAAAAAATATATAGTGTTGCAGACAGTGACTGAAACAAGTGTTTTATAAAACAGCATTGTGAGAAGAAAAGAGATTGTTTTGAGCTGGAAATCACTTATAAGAGACAATTTAAAAGCTAAAAAAAGCAGAATACCCCCTCTTTAATGTTTCTTCTGGATGTCTGTAATGCCACTTTACAATTATGTTCGACTCCATTTCTCAGTTTTTCCATCTGTTGGATTGAAAAAAAACATCACTTGACCTCCAAGGTTTGCTGTACTGATATGTATCAACTTACATAAATGAACAAACATGAGATTTTAATGTTTGATGTTTGCCTGTTTTGTCCTGTGGATGTTGAAAATGCTGGTTTTGAGTATTTTTCAAAGTCAGTTTTTTATTAATAATATTCATTTGGTAACGTGTCTCTTTGGAGTTTTGGTCCAGGACACAACTACAGAAAATTGCTGCTCATAATTGTTATTAATGTTCTTAAAAATGCTGCCATGGGGAACATTTCATTTTTATTGATGCCTATAATAAGTTATCTGTATACAAATTTAGTGTTTTGTGAGGAATAGAATTGATCCTTCAGTCGTACATCAAAGGTTTATCATTACATGTACAAACTGAGATGGATCTGATTCACAGGATTTAAACTAACTTAATGTGGTTCCTTTAATTAAACAATCCAATTAAGTGTTCTGGTAACAGGATGTGATGCTCAGTTGTGCCAAACTCCACACTTAGATCTAACAGGAAGAATGAGCAGATAAATTCTCTGTCTAAAGGAATTAATTGCTCCTACGTGACTCACTCATGTTGTCTCGGTGCGTTAACGAACTCTGAATCCAGTTTTTCAATTATCAACGTCAGAGAGAAAAGAATCAGGTGTTAAAGACAAATTAATGGTGAGGATGATGTGTGATCTGAGTTTATACAGTTCATGTTTCTTCCTGTCATAGGAATAAAACTCTTTACGTGGTGACAGTTTTTCAAATTTAACCCTCCTGTAGAATTCAAAAATTTGACTTTCTTAGAACTTTCTATCTCAACATATAAGTAGTGATACATATCGTATGTTTATTCATGGGAACCCATTTCCTTTTAAAAATATTTTATAATATTGAAAAAGGGATTTGTTGAGATTTTTTCTAATATCAAGTCTGAGGTTTGAGATAAAAAGTCAAAATAATGCGATAAAAAAATCATTTATGAGACAAAAAGTCAAAATAACAAGATAAAAAGTCAAAATAATGTGATAAAAAGTCAAATTAATGATTCAAAAAGTCAAATTTATGAGACAAAAATTCAAAATAATGATATCAAAAGTCATATTTATGATATAATCAGTCAAAACAACAAGATGAAAAGTCAAATTAATGAGACAAAAAGTCAAAATAATGATATTAAAAGTCAAATTAACAGGATAAAAAGTCAAAACAAGATGATGAAAAGTCAAATTAATGAGACAAACGTCAAATTTATGAGATAAAAAGTCAAATTTATGAAAAAAAGTCAAAATATTGAGATAAAAAGTCCCATTTATGAAATCAAAAGTCAAATAATTGATAGAAAAAGTCAAATTAACAGGATAAAAAGTCAAAATAATGAGACAAAAAACATTTGTGAGACAAAAAGTCAAATTTATGTGATAAAAAGTCAAAATAATGATACAAAAAGTCAAATTTATGAGATAAAAAGTCAAAATAATGTGACAAAAAGTCAAAATAATGAGACAAAAAGTCAAATTTATTAGATAAAAAGTCAAAGTAATGAGATAAAAAATCATTTGTGAGACAAAAAGTCAAATTTATGAGATAAAAAGTCAAAATAATGATACAAAAAGTCAAATTTATTAGACAAAAAGTCAAATTTATGAGATGAAAAGTCATACTTTGGACTTTCATCTCATGTTTGAACTCAAATTTTGAAATTATTTTTTCATAATTTTGACTTTTCCCTCATTAATTTCACTTCTTACCTCAAAATGTCAACTTGATATCTCACTTTCAACACAGAGGTTTGTGATTTTATTATCTTATAAAATTTTGACTCCAGTATTAAAACATTTAGCCCATAATTTGATTCACTATGGACCAAAAAGAAACTCAACTTTATAATAGAGTGAATCTGAAGAAAACAGGAGGTTAATAAAGGTTTGATCTTGACATGCAACAACAGTGAAAATGTAAAATTCAGACTTTTTGCTTTATTCTTTAATGGTGTTTTCAGTGTGATGCATGTTGCTGTTGCAGACTCTCCTCTTGTTCTTGTGTTCATGGGTAAACAGTGATGTCACCAGGCTGCAGACATCCACATACTGTCACTTTAATTTCAGTGCAGTCCAGGGGGCAGGATCGTGTGGATTTTTTTTTTTTCCTGCTGCTCTTGGACTCGGAGCGTTTGCGCGGAGCAGCAGCAGAAACAGAAAGAGCAGATTGAATGAAGTGTGTTTGCAGGCAGCTGGTCACACGGAGGACAGGACACCGTGCTGGCCTTTTCTTCAAGATGCCAGAGACGTAGAAGCAGAATGCATGAGTGTTTTCTCTATTCTGGGATGGAGGNAATGGTGTTTTCAGTGTGATGCATGTTGCTGTTGCAGACTCTCCTCTTGTTCTTGTGTTCATGGGTAAACAGTGATGTCACCAGGCTGCAGACATCCACATACTGTCACTTTAATTTCAGTGCAGTCCAGGGGGCAGGATCGTGTGGATTTTTTTTTTTTCCTGCTGCTCTTGGACTCGGAGCGTTTGCGCGGAGCAGCAGCAGAAACAGAAAGAGCAGATTGAATGAAGTGTGTTTGCAGGCAGCTGGTCACACGGAGGACAGGACACCGTGCTGGCCTTTTCTTCAAGATGCCAGAGACGTAGAAGCAGAATGCATGAGTGTTTTCTCTATTCTGGGATGGAGGAGTCGAGTGTTTGTGCATTTGCCCTGTAGCTGCATTTTTAAGGCAGAAAAAACGAGCTGCAGGGCCTTTGGAGAGAAAAATCTCCGCCTTGATGGTATCTGCAAGAAGAGCAGGCGACTGGCAGCTCTCTGCACGGATGATAAAGAACTTGGGAAAGGAAATGGTCAAGATGGCAGCTGTGCACGGAGAGATAAAGCTGATGTGGTGGCATTAAGGTGTAGTAATTCTCATTTTCTTTGGCATGCACGTCGCAGGAATCGGGATCGTTGTGCAGGACGCGGGCGCTTGTGAAGGAACGCTGCGTTGGATTCCTCCAAGAAAACTGCCTCTCCCCCCTCTTTACGTCTACATTTCCACAAATTGCAATGCATGTTGACCAGGGTGTGGGCTGTGCAGGAGAAAACGCAATGTTTTGTTAATGCTGGTGATCGGATAGTGAGCTGTGCATAGATAGATAGACGCCTTGCAGGAGGATAGAAAGACGGACACGTGTTAAGAGAGAGCTGCAGGCTGGACATTTGCATACAGTGCATAGTAAATGATAATAATAATAAACTGCATCTGAATCCTGCACACAATATTGATGGA
>RPOG01001307.1:0-24877 GCA_008086565.1 Thalassoma bifasciatum
TTTGGTTGCACCACCTGACATTTTTGGGTGCTCAAATTAAAAATACTAAAAAATAATGAACCTAAAAACTTTGAAATGTTGGTCAACTACTGAAATCTGTTAGAAAACTTAATTCTTCTCTCAGAAATATGTTTTTATCCATTTTCAAAGAACTTTTTAAAAATACGCTTTTAGACCCTCTTTTTGTCATTGACCCATATATTGAAGTTGGTGCTTTTTTGATAAAGAGTGATTTATTGCTTGTGTTTGTTCAGCAAAGCATCAGATGTGGAGGAACCTGAGAAGAATCGCGTTTTAAATCCTCGATAACCTTGATAAGAATCCACAGCGGTTTGTGTTGAAAGCTCAGGGTTGGTGCAGGCTCTGCTGCTGGTGGATGGAGAGAGTTTACTATAGGAGACGTTTGCAGAGGTGGGAGTGATGAAGAGCTGTAATGTAGTCACAACAGAGAGTTCAGGGCCAAAGGAAACAGCTCGGCCTCGGCTTCCTAAACAGGAAGAGAGGACCAGACCACACGCCACGTTTCTGCGTCTTATACTCTGATCAAACAGGCCTGTTTTTCTGGAAATATTTCATTCTTTTACCTTCTCTTTGAGTCTTTTCTTCACCCTCTCAAACACACTCACACACACAGTTTCTCTCCATGAATGGCTCCAGTGTTTCATGCTCTTATCTTTTTATGTCTCCAGCTCCTCTTCCTCCTCCTCCTGACCAGGAAATGAAGACAGATACTGTATCGTCAGAGAAAAAGCGACTCTGCAGAGTTTATCTGTCACAGATAATCCTCATCGTACCGTTACACTCCGACTAAAACAAACACACTTTCTCTTCATGTCAACGCACTTCTCTGCTTTTTTCTGTTTGGCCATTTGCTCAGAGTCACCATATTTAAAAAAAAAAAAACACAAAAAGTGGACACACTACCTGACCTCATGGAGATCTTAAAAAAGTTTGTTTGTTTGACTATTGCAAACATGAATAATTTTCAGATTGCCATTTCTGCTAGTTAAAAAAAAGTGACTTTATTGAAGTTTCTTTTTTCTTTATATCAAAAGTTTGCCTTTTTAATCTCAATTTCTGACGTTTCTCCCCAAGTTTGACAATTGATCACAAACTTTTGATGTCTTCTCTTAAAATTTTGCATTTTTTTTTTATCAGACTTTTGATATTTTCAAGTCGTAAATTTGACTTTTATTCAGAAGTTTGACTTTTTTTTTCTAAAATGTTGAAGTGTACCACAATTTTGACATAATTATCTCCAATTTCCAACTTTTTATTTGAAATCTTAGTTTTTTTCCCCTTCAAGTTTTGACCTTTTATCTCAAAAAATGAATTTTCTTCAAAATTTCAACCTTGTTATATCAGTATTTTGACTTTTTTTAATCTCAAAGTCTGAGTTATTTTTTCAGAAGTTTGACATATTACCTCAAAATCTCTTCCGTCTTTTGACTTTTATCTCAAATTTGTTGCTTAATGTCAGAATTTTGACTCTTAATCTCAATATTACAGCTTTTTATCTCATACTTTTGACTTTTTATCTGAGGCTTCAGCTTTTTGTGGCAGAATTTTTCACTTTATCTGCCCTTGATTTCTACTTTTATCTAAAATTTGTGCCTTTTATCCTTAAAAAAATTCAACTTTTTTATCGTAAAATTTTGATTTAAAGAAAAAAGTCCTCAACAAAGCCAATTTTTGATTTATATTTTTTAACTGGTGGAAATAGACTTCCATAATAATGCCTCACCACATGTTTGAATAAACAAGATTGTATTGTGTGATTTTAAATCTGTGTGTCTTGGCTCAGAAGCTTTTCTGACCGTGTGTGTGTGTGTGTGTGTGTGTATAGATGTTCGTGGTGTTATTCCAGGTGTTTGCTCAGGGACGGTGTGTGTTCATCAGCTGGAGACCGGACAGAGCAGAGGTACGATCCTTCATCACCAGGCAGCGTTTGTGCAAGTGTTTGTTAAAAAAAGAGAGAGAAAAGTTTGAGGAAGTGATTTTTCTGAGATCCCTGGACACACACAGATGCTTTGATATATTATCTGCAGGAGCACAGGGGGACAGGAGCCAGATATGTTAAAGCTGTGTGTGTGTGTGTGTGTGTGTGTGTGTGTGTGTGTGTGTGTGTGTGTGTGTAGTATTGCCCTCACTGCCCTTGGTGCCGTCACTGCTGAGGATCAGAGTCTGATCTCAGTGTGTGAAATGATCGTTTTTGTCCCATGAGACCAAAGTGCTGAGTCATGCTTGAGTTTGTTGCATTGATTTAATTATAATCAGGATAAATCTTCAAGTGAATCCTGTCAAACTTGTTTTTAAACTGTTTAAAGAAGCAGAGTTGGTCTGAAAAGTGGATAAGATGACTGCTGGACATTATGCAGAAGACTCAGGTGTGTGACAATTCAACAACCACATTAATGTATGGATTTAAATGTTCCTGGGTTTCATGGATTTAAACCAGTGGCGGCCCCGTAACCAATTTCACAGAGGAAGCCAGTCGGGTTGCAATCGAGAACATAAAGTCTAATTATATGAGATTTATAAGGGTGATCATAATAATGTAACTCTGAAGTTGCGTTCAGAGTTACATTAATAAAGCCACTGATTTAACAAAAAAGAAAAAAACACGAAGAAGTTTAGTAAAATCGTTTCTTACGAGAAACTCGAGGTCCCCATCTCCGTCCATCTTCACTCGCTAACTTAGCTCGCTGTCTGTCTGCAGCGCCGGAGTGTGAAGTTTGTTGAAGACAGTTAGGCTGGCTGCTCGTGGTCAGAGATCGGTGCAGAGCAGGAAGTGTAAGAAAGTGTAAGGCGGAAGAATTTCCGGTGGAGCCAAGTAAAAAAGAGAAATAAAAATATTTATTTAATAATAATAATAAATTTTATTTATAAAGCGCTTTTCAAGAACTCAAAGTCGCTTTACATTCAAAAGTTAAAAAAGAACAAACAGATAAAACAATATTTCACATGGTAAAAAAATAAAAANTACTTTTTAAAATCAATTTGTGTTTTCGATTCATGCTGGAATGCTGATAGTCAATGTAATTCTGAAGGTAAGTTTTTTTTTTTTTTCTAATTCAGACATCAGTTTTGGTGGTTTATTACATAATGCACTAAATTCTTACATTTCCTGGAGGAAAAAAGTGCTTCAAATGTAAAAATACTAACAGGTAAATATTTTCCAAACAGGAATATGAAGAAAAGTTACACAGCAAAAACTGAAATCTCAGCAAGTCATTATGTCTTATTTTTAGTAAAAATTGTCTTATTATTCTTGATATGAGCCACATGCAACTGATAAGTTCAGGAAAATGTCTTATGTCAAGCTTTTTAAAGACAAAAATGAGGTCTGAATTGCTTGTAACAAGCAAAAAAAATCCACCAATGGGATAAGAAAAAAGATCTTATGCTAAGATTTTTACTTATTTACGTTTTAATTACATCCAGAGAGGTAAAATCCATCCACTGATTTCATATTTATTTCCTTATAAACTTAATAATGTCGTTAGTATCAATAACATCTTATCAATAATCATATGTAGTTTTGCATCAGCTCATTACAACCTCACACATGAATGTGGAGAAAAAATTGCTTTAAACTGGTTAAAGTTAGGATGAGAGTTTTTTTTTTTTGTTCCCTTTCACACATTGAGCTCATCTGAAAACAAAGAGTTTTAACAACCATGTTTCTAAAGCCCAGAAAAAGTTAACTAGTACGACTTCACCATTATCCAAGCAGATGGTCTTGTTTTTCTACAGCTTTAGTCATTTTCTGCAGAATGATTAAGAACCGTTCTGAAGTTTGCATGAAATTAGTGAGAGCACATCCAGCGTTTGGATTAGAGCGAGTGTTTGAAGTGAGCGTTTCACCTCCATAAAAGTCTCTAACTGCTCCATTCACTCATAAAGAAGATGACCAAGATTTGTTTTGTTTTGTTTGTTTGTTTGCAGATACTCAGCCTGGAGCTCTGCTGTGTTTTCTTTGAAATGAACCCAAGTAAAAACACTTCAGCTCTGCCTCCTTCCTTCCTTCCTTCCTTCCTTGTCTCTGGTTTTCTACTCTCTCTATTCTAATAAATCTGAAGGGGCCTTTTCCACTTTTACAGGAACAGCAACTCATTAAATGGTTGATTTCAGATGGCAGAGTGTGAATGTTTTGAGTTAACTTTATTGATCTGTGAGCGAGTCTGCAGGCCGGACAGAAACTGACGTCCCCTCCGGCACATGGGCAGTAGATTTACACCTCCGCCGTTTAAAGACACCTACAAACCCAGATGGCCACCGGCCCGTTCTCTCCTGCGCCGCTCTGGCAGAGTCTGTCCCCGCTGCACACGCTCATAAACNAAATAGTCCAACAGTTTAAGAACAATGTTTCTCAACTTTGTCCAACTGCAGGAATTGATGGATTTCATCATCTACAGACCATAATATCATCAAAAGATTCAGAGAATCTGGAGAAATCTCTGCACGTAAGCAGCAAGGCCCAAAACCAACATTGAATGGCCGTGACCTTTGACCCCTCAGGCGGCGCTGCATTAAAAACCCACATCATTGTGTAAAGGATATTAGCACGTGGGCTCAGGAACACTTCAGAAAACCATTGTCAGTTAACACAGTTCATCACTACATCTACAAGTGACAGTTCAAACTCTACCATGCAAAGACAAAGTCACACATCAACAACACACACAAACGCCGCCGCCGACTTCTCTAGGCCCGAGCTCATCTGAGATGGACTGAGGCAAAGTGGAAAAGTCTACTGTGGTCTGACGAGTCCACACTTAAACTCTTTCTGGAAATCATGGACGTGGTGAATCTAAACATACATGAGCTTGACATGGAAACCTCTCATCAGTGAATCCTTAAACACCACAGATGGAAATGAGCAGGTGTGGTTCTCCTATTCTTTCTGGGAGTTTTCATTCATTGGGTAATTGTGTCTGTGTGGTGAGTTGCCATGGTTACAAACAAGCTGTAGAGCTGCAACTTTAGTCATAGATTACTCTGATGATTATTGTTACGATTAATTAAAGAATCGAGAAACCAGAAATCATGGATGTGGTGTCCTCCGGGCCAAAGAGGAAAAGGACATTAATGCTGAAAGGTACAAACAGGTTTTGGAGCAACATCTGCTGCCATCCAAGACACTTTGTCTTTTTCAGGGACGTCCCTGATTATTTCAGCAAGACAATGAAACCAAGACACATTCTGCTCCTGTTACAACAGCGTGGCTCCGTAGTAGAAGAGTGCAGCTACTAGACTGACTCCAAAGCTTCAAAAAATACTCAACAAGTGTTGTAAAAGGAAAATGAGTGAATATTTGCACAAAACACCCCAAAAAGTTGATCAGTTTGAACAGTAGATGTCTTGTCTTTGTAGTGTTTTCAACAGAATATAGGTTAAACAGGATTTATATTCTTTTTTTATTTATGTTTTACACAATGGGCTAACTTCACTGGAATTGGGATTACACAAAACTGGTCCAAGTTTTTAAGGATTTCTTTGTGTTTTGTTGGACTCATGACAGAAAAGCTACAGACTTCAGGGTGGAGAACGTTGTTAGCCTCGAGTTCTGACATGAAACCACAAGAATCAAACCAAATGATTCTACTCCTTCGTTACATCTTTGTGCAAACTCTCCGAGCGTGAACCGAGCGTGAGGACTCAGGGGAGCGTGGAGCGCCTCAGAGACGTCACAGCTCGGCTTAATTAGGGAGGATTTGGCGTTTTCAGATCGTATTTGCCCTCCCTTCGCCTTCGTATCAGCCGGGGAGAGCTTGGTCCGTCTCCTACATATGACATCACTCCCCGAGTATGAGCCATTTCCCATAAACCTCGGGGGTCCCCAGGGTTTCCAACGCATGAGATCAGGGAGTTTGCAGAACGATTACGAAGACGTTGTTTTATCAGAAGAAGGTGAAAACTTATCTTGTCAATTTCTGTTTCACCACCCGAGCGGAGCCAAAGACGCTTGAGTCAGAAAGTGCACGGCGCTCATGTGTTCGCTCTTTATCTCCGTGCGTCTGCTCGTCTGCTCGTCTGTTTAGATTCTCTCTTCCGTCTCTTCTCCTCTATTTGTCTCTCTCTTTCCCCTCAGGGCTCAAAGCTGTGAGGCTGTAAGGTCCCTCGCTTCCCACAACTGCTCTCAATCGCTGCTGTGACTGTTCAGCTGTCAATCACTGCAACATCAGACCCACACTGAGCAGATCACACACACACACACACACACACACACACACACCAAAAACAGGGTTTGTAGAGGGAGTGGGGAGATAAAGGGGGTCCTGTCAGCACCTGCTGGGCCTCACAGATACACCTACACACACCTACACACACCTACACACACTTACACACACACGTACACACACCGCAGGGCACTGGTTTTAAAGGTACCACTTTAATTTTGGTCTTTATTTACTCAGCCTCCTTCTAAGCTGCCGTCCCACAGCGTCAGCGTGAGCTGCCCTTTCACCGAGGAACAGAGCTGCTTCAAGAAAACCTCCAAAAAAAAAAGAGAGACGAACATTTAGGACGAAGAAACTTTCTCTAAAAATGCCCTTTTGGTTGGAAGCATAGTTCAGAACAGAAATGTAAAACAAAGCCTCAGGGCAACTTCAAAAAAAGAAGTAGATTTACATGATAAGTCTCATAAACTTGGGAAAACAAAGTTTTAAACTTGCAAAAACAAAGATGTAAACTTGTAAGATAAAGGTTGTGAACTAAGGAGAACAAACTTATGAGAGTAAAATCTTAAACTTACAGAAATAAGGCTGGAGACTTACAAGAATTAAGTCATAAACTTACAAGAATAATCTCATAATCTTAGGAGAATTCAATCGTAAACTTCCAAGAATGAAGTCTAAAACTGTGAGAATAAAGTCTTAAACTTGCAAGAAAAGTCGTACACTTGCAAAAATAATCTCATAAATTTACAAGAATACAACCATAAACTGGGAATTAAGCTGTAAACTTCCTAGAATAAAGTCCTTAAAGTCTGAACTTAGCGTCTTGTGAGAATAAAATTGTAAATTTAACAGATCAAAGTTGTAAACTGTGAGAATCGTCGTAAACTCTCTAGAATAAAGTCGTAAACTTACAAGAACAAAGTCCTAAATTTATGAGAAAAAGTTTGAAACTTACAAGAATAAAAAATCATTAACTCATGAACTCATAAAGTCACAAACTTACATATAAAGTCTTATACTTGCAAGAATAGAACCGTAAACTTACGAGAATAACGTCACATACGAACAAAAATAAAGTCAAAAGTTTATAAACTTACAAGAATCATCTCTTAATTTAGGAGAATTCAGTCATGAAGTCAAAAAATTGCGAGATTAAAGTTGTAAACTTGTAAGAATAATCTCATTAATTTACAGTCATAAAGTGGGAATTAAACTGTAAACGTCCTAGAATAAAGTCTGAACTTAGTGTCATTAAGTCATGTTAATGTGAGAATAAAATCTTAAATTTACCAGATAAAAGTTGTAAACTGTGAGAATCGTCATAAACTCACTAGAATAAAGTCGTAAATTTATGAGAATAAATTTTAAACTTACAAGAAATAGGTCAAAAACTTACAAGAATAAAAAAGCATTAACTCACAAACTCATAAAGTCACAAACTTGTGATTATAAAGTCGTATACTTGCAAGAAGATAAAACGTAAACTTATGAGAATAATGTCGCATACAAACAAAAATAAAGTCAAAAGTTTGTAAACTTACGAGAATCATCTCTTAATTTTAGGAGAATTCAGTCATGAAGTCTAAAATTGCGAGATTAAAGTTGTAAACTTGTAAGAATAATCTCATTACTTTACGAGAATACTGTCATAAACTGGGAATTAAACTGTAAACTTCCAAGAATTAAGTCTTTAATATATTAGAATAAAGTCTGAACTTAGCATCATAAAGTCATATTCTTGTGAGAATAAAATCTTAAATTTACCAGATCAAAGTTGTAAACTGTGAGAATCGTTGTAAACTCTATATAATAAAGTCGTGAGAATAAAGTTGTAAACCAACAAGAAATAGGTCAAAAACTTCCACGGATAAAAAATCATGAACTCATAAAGTCACAAACTTGTGATTATAAAGTTGTATACTTGCGAGAATAAAACCGTAAACTTATGAGAACAATGTTGCATACAAACAAAAATAAAGTCAAAAGTTCATGAGAATAAAGTTCATGTAAATAGTTTTGTGCATGTGCATGAACCGTGCAGGCTGCATGTTCTTGCTCCTGTTTGTTTTACAACTTTTTCTCTACTTTATGACTCACTTTTTAGCCTTTAGCTCATGTTTAAGCCTTTAGCCTGTGCTCTATCTCTCTATTGTTTCTTTCTTCTTCTCTTCTGTCTCTTTTCTGTCAGACAGTCCAGCTCGTTTCCATCATTTCGACTTAATAAATCACAAAATCATTTTCAGCAGAGAAAACTCAGATCTCTTTTCTCACTGACAAACTCTGTCGGCCTGTGCGGTGTTGTCATAGAAACTACAACTTCTCGACCTGATCAGGAGGCAGAGAAATAGCCGTTAGAAATTATCTTTATTTGTGCTGAGAATCTCATTTTAATTTGTGGATTATGATCAGGCAAATATCCAGAGATGAAACTTTTTCAAGATGACTTAGAAAGTCCTCACAGGGACTTTAAAGTCAGAGTTTCTGGCATGATTATTTTATTTCATGCAGGTCAGAGCGAAGCAAGCCTGAAGTTAAACACACATGTGCACACACACACACACACACACACACACACACGAACACATCAACACACACCTTGAGTCAGGTATTTTCTATAAGTGAGGGAACTTTGCAGAAACGCACAGACTCAATTCTTCAGTTCCTGTTTCACCAACGCAAAACCTCTCAATTAATTTCATCTGTTTCTGCCCCAAACCACACACACACATGTACGCAGACACACACACACACACACACACACACACAGTCCATTAGGCTCATGTGTTAGGCCCAAACCACGGCCCAGAGTGCTCTTTCATGGCTCCATCATTACATCAATAAGTCTTCACATTAATCTCAGAGCAGCAGAGCACAGACTATTACCAGAGCAGCAACGCACCACAGAGGAGAGACCAGGGCAAAACACACTGATCAACACACACACACACACACTCACACGCACACACACACAGATGTGTCCGTTTCTGAGGATGAATTACCTAAAGCAGCTCAAATACATGAAACCATATCTAGATATATTTGGTCTCGTCTGCTCTGAAAAGCCTCAAAAATACTTTGCTGGAGACTTTTCTGCTGATTTAACACAGAGGACACTTTTATTTCTAAGAGCTCAGTCTAAACGGAGACTAATGAGAATATTTCGCCAAAGTTTTTATGCGTCTGTAACATAAGATCAAGCTCTTTTTAATGAAACTCTTGAGATTATCTTTAGACAAAGTGACCAGAACAAGCACCGAGAACCAAATCTAAAAAACTTCAAAATCTAAATTAGACTTAAACTACAAGTTTGAGGCATTATTTATATTTTTTTAAAGTTTAAATACAAATATTAATATGTATTGTGAGGAACAAACATATTATTATTATGGAAGCTCATTTCTGACAGTTAAAAAAAACGGAAACTTGACTGTTTTAGAGAATTTGTTTAAGCCCATGTTCAGTCAGAATTTTGAGAAAAAGGTCAAAATTTTCAGATAAAAAGTCAAAACTCTGAGATAAATGTAGAGAAAATTCTAAATCTTTAGCAAATAAAGTCAAAAGTGTCAAATAAAATCAAAATTGTGCAGAACAAAAGTCAATATTTTAGGTTAAAGTCTAAATTCTGAGAATGACGTCAAAATTATGAGACAAAAAAAACAAAACAAAGATTTTGAGATAAAATGTGTTAATTATGAAGAAAAAAAAGGAAAAATGTTAAAAAAAAAAAAAAAAAAAAAAAAGTCAAGCCCTTGAGATAAAAAGTCCAAATTATTAGAAGTGAACTCAAAACTATGAGATAAAGTAAATTTGTGTGGAAAGAAAGTAAAAGACTTCAGAATAAAAGTCAAAATATTGTGAAAAAAAAGTCAAATTTTTTTTTTTTTTTTTTTAAATTCTTAATTATACATGAAAATATTTAATAAATATAAAGTGATTCATAAAATATTTTATACCATCTGTAAAAATGTAGTAAAAATGCCAAGAAAAATGTCATGACTTTGAGGTAAAAAGTCTAAATAATGAGATAAAGAGTTTTAATTATTGGATAAAAAGTCAGGATTTGAGATACTATAACAAATTATGAAGGTAAAGTCAAAATCTTTGGACAATAAATTCAAAATTATCAGAGAAAGTCAAAATTGAGCAGAATAAGGGAACATATGAAAAAAAAAGTGAATGAGTAACAGTCACAATTTTTAAAAAGATTTCAAAATGATGAGAAATAAACTCAAGATTTTGAGATAAAGTAAAATTTTTAGATAAAAAACAAATTAGTGCGGAAAAAAGTTCAAATCTTGTGGCAGAAAGTAGAAATTATGATGAAAAAAAGTCATAATATCAATGTGTATCACATAATTTTGACTTTTAACCCTTAAATTTTTCAACAAATCTATTTTTTATTTCATTTTATTTTTTAAACTGGTGGAAATTGGTTCCTATATTTATGATAATTTATGTTTCCATTTTAGAAAATGTTCAGTACAAACAGAAAAGCCTGTCATGAAGCTACTTTGTTTATTTTGGTCCCCGTATTTCAGAGATTAATGTTTTTGTTCTGGAGTTAAAGGGTCACGTGTTGGATAATCTCTGGGATGAGATTTTTTTTCTGCGCCGTCACAAACACGACATCAATCTCACAAAAACACGTTTAAGCATCAAGAAAGACGGAGAGAAAAAGGAGGAAGAAAGAAATGAAGAGGAAGTTAGAGGAGGG
Organism: Thalassoma bifasciatum; assembly: GCA_008086565.1. Lineage (NCBI taxonomy): Eukaryota > Metazoa > Chordata > Actinopteri > Labriformes > Labridae > Thalassoma > Thalassoma bifasciatum. The sequence continues at coordinate 10,897 of RPOG01001307.1, forward strand.
GNCGAGTTCACAGAGAAGTCGGTTGTTCACGTCCACACAGTGACGTGATTTTGTGACAAAATTGTTTTCATCGCACTTTGATATAAACTTCAATACGCAAACTTCTGTAAAACACCCACCTCATGAGAGCGTCAAAACTTTTTTTTTTTTCAAAATTTGAGATGTTTTTAGTGTTTCCATTCACGTCTTTTATTGCAATATTTTGGTTTTGCGCAGTTCTTTGGGTAAGTGTCCCAGTATCTGTGAAGGCAGCATTAATGCTGAAAGGTACAAACAGGTTTTGGAGCAACATCTGCTGCCATCCAAGACACTTTGTCTTTTTCAGGGACGTCCCTGATTATTTCAGCAAGACAATGAAACCAAGACACATTCTGCTCATGTTACAACAGCGTGGCTCCGTAGTAGAAGAGTGCAGCTACTAGACTGACTCCAAAGCTTCAAAAAACACTCAACAAGTGTTGTAAAAGGAAAATGAGTGAATATTTGCACAAAACACCCCAAAAAGTTTATCAGTTTGAACAGTAGATGTCTTGTCTTTGTAATGTTTTCAACAGAATATAGGTGAAACAGGATTTATATTCTTTTTTTATTTATGTTTTACACAATGGGCTAACTTCACTGGAATTGGAATTACACAAAACTGGTCCATGTTTTTAAGGATTTCTTTGTGCTACTAAACAAGAATGGGAAAGAATTCCAGCTCCAAAGCTTCAACAATTAAGCCTCGTTTCCACCAGGCAGTCTGGTACGGATCAGTACAGTTTGGCACAGGTCAGATCAGTAAAGCCTGATCCTGTGTGTATTTCTCCCGCCAACCGTCCTCTGCTTGATGGGCCGGATGTTGAGAGCCGTGTCAGCTACGTAACAGCGTGACGTCACTGCAGCGCAATGAGCACTACACAGTGAACCCCGCGAATAAATACAAGGCAAAAGAAATTTGTGGCATTGTAAACAAAGAGAAAGATTGAGGACATCCAGCAACTCTTCTACTTTGTGATCAGCTGTGTCTCTTTATTCCATAACGTAAAGAAGCTTTGTTTCAGGAAAGGCTGTGTGCAGGGTTGTGTGTTGTTCTTTATTACCGCTGTCGCACGGGAAGTTACCGATCCTTCAACCAATCAACTACTGCAGTGATTATAGCCCCACCCACTGGGGCCGGTTTGGAGCGGCTTGGCACCCCAACGGAAGGGTACTGAAAAGTGGAGCGGTACGGGTCGCTTATAAGGGGACCTGTACCGCTTTTAGTCTATGGAAACGCTACAAAATGCCGTACCGAGACGAACCGAACCGATCTGCTTGGTGGAAACGAGGCTTTAGTGTCCTCAGTTCACAAACACTGAACAAGTGTTGTTAAAGGAAAAGTGATGAAACAGTGAGAAACATGAACCTGTACAAACTTTTTTAAACAAGTTGCTGCATCAAATTCAAAACGAGTGAATATTTGCACAAAAACAATCAAGTTTATCAGAGTTACAAATCATTATATTCTGTTTTTATTTACCTTTTTCACAACATCCCAACTTGAAAAATATCATCAACGTTTCCTATGAATCCATTTCATCATCAACAGTGTCTCTGTTTGATTTGAGTATCGTTTGTTTTTAACCCTCAGCCTCAGCAGCAGCGTGTGAATCGTCGGTCGTTCACTTCTACCTGCCCTGAGTCAGACTCGGTCAGAAACAGAAGTTTCCGGAGCTCTGGGAATGAGCGGAGCAGCGACAGCTCTGTTTATTTGACTACGAGCTGTTTACAGAGATGGACGCTGCAGCGCCGAGCGACAGCATGAGAAAGTAGCTCTCATAACACACTGACATGGACACGCAGCTCAATATTCATCTCTCAGGACGGATGGACGCCTGCTATGACTCATGGGTAATTACACACAGGCTTCTCTTTCACATGGAGTCACTCTGCACCTCTTTCTACTGGACGCCATCATAGTATGACACAAGCAGAACACGCCATACGAACACGCCGAGATGATTCAATCGTCTTTTTCCAGATTTATTTTTGTCATTATTTTCTTTTTTTATTTGATTTAAAGCCAAAGCAGCAGCAGCATCTTTTATCTAACTCAATTAAGAAACAGTGAAGTGGGTTCACACGAGGTGACGTTTCTGAACGAACGCCGTCTTCGACTGCTGACCTCAGCGAGGCTTCAGCTGAGGACGGCGAGGTCACAACCTCCACATTTTTTCACAGAGTAAATCCTCTCCGCTCAAAAACACTCAAACCATTTCGACTACAGCAAAAATAATCGAATCAAAGTTACATTAAAGTTCCTGTCTTATGTGTTGTTGGTGTCATTTTCCATGTTGAAGTTTTTTTTGCTTTTATTTTGAAGAAGAAAAACACAAACATCTCATATCACATGTTTATGGGTCAATGACGTGACGTCCCTTTTTTGTGTCTGAGTGTAATATTTCCTTCCATCATGAATTGAGTATTTCATCACATGTATTTCTTTATTCTATGAAACCTGTGTTATTTGAACACATCTTTAAACTATTAAAATATAACATGTTTTTTTGTGTTTTGGTTCCTCAAACCCCCAAAATGTCAGGTGGTGCAACCGTCCTGACAAGTATCCACAGTAATTAAACTCTAAAAATTGAATGTCAGTTATTGTAAATGGAAATTAAAAATACAGTGGCATTATTTTATGCTTGAACCTTTTTAAATAAAACATTCTTTGCAAATAAAAAGAATTTTAAAGCTGTTGAGAAATGTAAAAAACTTTTGTCCCGTAATTTTCACCTTGTCAAATGTCAGGGTGGTGCAACCGTAACATTAGACTTTTATTTTAAAGTGAAGAGAATAAAACAGGAAACAGGAAACTGCATCAGCCAGAGGAGCCCAAATGACATTTGTGACCAAGTGGAAAAGTTTGTAGATTTCTCTGAAATACTGATAAAAAAGCTTTTTTCACTTCATTGGTGACTGGAACAATTTCCATGTCAGGTGGGACAACCAATGTAATAATGTGANACGTCATCATCAACAGATAAAACGATTGAAGATGTTTTTACTTTTGTTGCTGATGATTTATTGAAATAAAAAGTGTCTCACTGATGCATAAATGCTGAAAATCTTCAGTTCTGAAACAACAATAAGCACCTGAAGTTTTGTCACTCTGATCTGAATCCTGTTGGTTTTATAGACAAATAAAAGTCTCCATCAGAGGAGCCTGGAGACGTAAACAAAGAAAATATCCGTTCATCGTGTTCCCTCGTTCTATCAGCATCTGTTTTTAACAGGGAGAGATTTCTGAAGGGGAATAAAAAATGAAACTTTCCTTTTTTTTTTTTTTTTGCACATTCTCAATAAAGTCAGAGACAGATGACAGCTGTGGACACACAGAGTGAACGCTGCATGTTTTATCGCCTTCACCCATAAATAAAAAAACGCAGCGTGGAAGAAATACAGATTTATGGCAGCGAGCACCGGAGGGAGTCTGCAGATTTCTTGGACAATATGAAAATAAAAGTGTAATAAAACTGCACGGGCCTTGATTGTGGTCTATGGGGAAAGATGGAGGGCCTCCAACACGGCGAGCTTTATTACTTCATCTGAGCGAGCGAGAGAGACATCAACAGATTTAGAGACCATTACAGGCAGATCTGGATCCCTAAGTGGCCACAGTCTCCATCTCAAGACCCCCAGACCCTTTTTTTTACCCATCAGCCCCTGCAAAACCAACACAGTTCACTCTGCGTTTTTAAGCAAACACTCACTTCATGGAGTTTCTGTCAAAGCTTACACCAGAACTTCACAGAAATATGAAATTTGCTTTGGACGTTTGTTGAGTTTCAACAGTAAAGAGTCTTCTTCTTTATTCTCACACGTCTGAAAATCTACGATCGCAGCGTGATGACCCGAGCCGAGAGTTTCCCAAAAAAATCACCAGGAGAGCAGAGAAACCAGAGACAACAACAACAAACACGACCTCGTATTTTTAGGTTGTGATTATAAAACGAGTTTCACAGTTTAATACTCTGGGGAAAGAAAACAAGCTCTGATGTTTAAAGGAGGGTGACCGTGTTCAGAAACCCCCCAAAAAAGAGCAAAAGAGCAAAAGAGCAAAAGAGCCCCCCCCCTTTCTTCACTTCAAATCACTTCTTGTCTATTTAGGGTGAAAATGTTCTACAATGCAAACACAAATAAAGTAGAGAAGCCAATTTCCACCAGTTGGAAATATAAAAATGAAAAACTGGCTTTGCTGAGATTTTTGTTTTTTCTTTTTTACCCACATTAAATCAAAATTTGGGGATGATTAGTCAAATTATAGCAACAAAAATTCAAGGATTCAAGGATTCAAAGAGTTTTATTTGTCATTCAACCCATGTAAAATATGGGTGGGACAAAATTAGGTTACCCTGGTCCCGGAGCAAGCCCAATCATAGGAATGAGAATAATAAATATAAACAAATATACAATAAAAAAGAGAATAAAAGAAGAACACAATCAACTAGCCTTTTTAACAAATAGACAGAATAAAATAATAAGCTGTGCAAAAATTGCAGTGTTCATTAAAAAGAATAATAAAATAATTAAAATAATGATAATAATAATAATTAAAAATAGTCAAAATGTCAATGTTTTGCCCAAACATTTTGACTTCATCACACAGTTTTGACTTTTTATCTCAAAATTTCAACTTGTCATCTCAGAATCTTGACTTTATCGGAATTTTTTAAAACTTTTTAAAATGTATTTTCACTTTATTAAGTCGTGGTTTGATTTATCCCATCTTAAAACTTTAAATTTATTACCTCAGAATCTTGACTTCATCTCAAAATTTTGACTGCTTCTTACATTTTTATCTTGGAATTTTAACTTTTTTTTATCTCAATAATTCTACTTTTTTTCTCAGAATCTTGTCCTTGTCTCAAATTTTTTACTTTGTCTTACATTTTTTACTTTTCATCCCAGAATTTTGATTTATTTTAATCTCAAATCCCTTCTTCTTATCTAAAAAAAATCTACTTTTTGTCTTGGAATCTTGTCTTCATCTCAAAATTTCAACTTTTTTTTTACTTTTTATTCCAGAATTTTGACTTTTTTCATTCTATCTATCTAAAATTTTGATGTTTTCAATCTCATCATAGTGACTTCATCTCAAAATTTTCATAAAGATTCTCACAATAGGTTAGAAAATGTAATTACTCCTTCAATTAGCCGGCTTTTACAACTTCTGGAGATAAACTTGAATAATTGGCGGTGGAAATAATTCTTTATAATAAAAATGTAGATGGAATTTTGAACATAAATCATGTCCAAAAAAAAATCACTCATCAACTAGTTATTATGACTGAGGGCACATTTACTTCACTAAATTTCTACATGGTTTCTAACAAAGCTATTTTCTATCCTTTGTTGCCACCTGCTGACCAAACAGAGACACTGAACTCAGCATCACCTGCATCACACCGGAGGGTTCATCTGCCTCATCAAACAACACATGGGAAAAAATCTTGTGTAAAGTATGTAAAATAAATAAATAAATAAATAAATAAAAAATGGAAATTTTGAGCTTGAAGAAAAAGAAATCACAACAAAGCCAGTTTTTACTTTTCTATATTTTTTTCACAGGTGTAAATTGGCTTCAATAAGTGGTTTATAAGTGGTTTTACACACAGGTCTTCCACAAGGTTGTGTCTTATCCCCCATTCTGTTCTCTGCCTTCACTAATGACATCACCTGTAGCAAAGAAGGAATGAGTCTTTTAAAATATGCCGATGACGTGGCCTTGGTGGCCCACATTGACAGCATGGAAGCTCTCAGCCAATACCAGCAGGTAGTGGATGATGTGGTCACAACTTTACAAGAAAATCACTGCAACTCAACATCACTAAGACAAAGGAGCTGTGTTGTACGGGCAGGGACAGTGCAGCAACTACACCTCAGCTCCGGAAACCTGTGATTTTACAGCAGGTTGAACAGGTGGAATGCTTCAAGCATCTTGGGACACAGATGGACTCTCGTCTGTCATTTCTACAACACTCAGACTCAATTTACAGCCCGGCACTCCAGCGTCTCCACCTACTCCGAAGACTGAAAACCTTCGACGTCGAAAGGAAGATCCTCATCATGGTTTACCGCTCATTGATAGAATCCATTCTCACCTTCAACATCACATCGACCATGTTGGAAGAGAGGTCATTTGTTTTTTGTTTTGAAAGTGCTTAGTGTCGAGTTCGGTCGTTCTATTGGCCAAGTCGGGTTTGAGGTGATAGGGTAGACATACTTGCGAGACACTAGTCCTTAGCCACCCTGATCACAGAGGACCGGTCCCATCCCCTCCATCAGTCCTTCAGTCTCCTCCCATCAGGCAGGAGACACAAGGTCCCACTGGCCAGGAAAACAGTCTATAAAAAATCATTCATCCTAACTGCAATCACAGCCCTCAACAGCAAAGGTACCATAAACCAGTCGTATATTTTTGTTTGTTTGTTTTTACCATGTGTATTTTTTACTCAGGTCTTTTTAAGTTATTGTTATGTATGTGTGTACAAGTGTGATGGGGAATGTGTGTCTTTGATGCAACTGAGGCCTGTCAAAAGATGAATTTCTGTCACCTTCTTTGTGTCAGACAATAAACTTCTATTCTATTCTATTCTATACATCATTTATGTTTCCATCATGTGTTTTTAGAATATGGTCACCTTTCTGTTATTGCTCGTCACACATATGAGAGATCAATGCTGAAAAAAAAACATGCAAACGCCCACTTTCTGTGGGACTTACAAACTTTTATTTCAAATAATACAGTTGTGCTCAAAAGTTTCATCCTCTGGTGATTTTGTCCAAGTCGACACAAATGTGTTTGAATGTCTCCTAAAGGTAACCATCCAAACATTTCAGCCACAACTGCCAAGAAAATTGTTCAAGATGCAAAGAAAAACCCAGAAAAAAACTTCAGCTGAAATACAGGACTCTCTGCAGAAAAGTGGTGTGGATGTTTCAAGATGCACAATAAGGAGGCACTTGAGGAAAACCATTTTTTATGCAAATGCCACAAAGTTTCCTGCTTACAATACGCCAAAAAGCACAGAGACAAGCCTCAAAACTTCAGGAACAAAAAGTGAACTTTTTGTCCACAACCATAAACATTGCAACAACGTTCACACATGACAATGATCCAAAACACAAGGCCAAGTGGACCTGCCATTGGCTACAGCAGAAGAAAGTGAAGGTTCTGGAGTGGCCATCTCAGTCTCCTGATCAAGAATTTACAGGAACTGGAGGCTTTTTGCCAAGAAGAATGGTCAGTTTTACCATCTGAGAAAATAAAGACCCTCATCCACAACCAGCACAAAAGACTTCAAGCTGTCACTGATGTTAAAGGGGGAAATGGAAACTTTTTATCAGGGTCATTCTGGAAGTTTCTGGTGTCATTTTGTTGTGATTTTTGTGTGTTATTATTCATATTCTCTGAGAAAAGGCCAAAAAAAATCATAAATTCTGCTTGGGTATGTAAACTTTTGCGCACAACTGTATCAATGGTAAAAATGTACAATAATTGACAAATAATCCCACATCAGCACAGGTGAGACTTACAGGACACAATCAGCAGCAATTAATTTCAGCATTCATCAGTTTCAGCACAGAGAAAAAATATAAGCACCAAGCTTCCAATACATCACACAAAGCTTCGATTATTAATATTTAAATATTGGCACGGCGGCCTATTAATAAACAGTGTTCCTACCTTATTTAGTGTCCAAATCCATCAAGATTAAAGAAGAGTAACGTTGATGTTAATCCAACTTTCTTTTCCACATGTTCAGGTTGTAAAGTCTTTGTTTTCTCCTATTCACAAAAAATAAATCCAAATCCAAAGTTTGTTTCTGTATCGGCGGCAGAGTTTGATAACACAGAAAGTTTTTCCGGCATCAACAGGTGCGTCTCATCAGCGTCGTTCACCTGCGTCTTAGCCCCGCCCACCAGGGATGAATATGGGTCAATGAGGTGACGTTACTTTTTTGTGTCTGAGTGCAATATTTCCTTCCATCATGAATTGAGTATTTCATCACATGTATTTCTTTATTCTATGAAACCTGTGTTATTTGAACACATCTTTAAACTATTAAAATATAACATGTTTTTTTGTGTTTTGGTTCCTAAAACCCCCAAAATGTCAGGTGGTGCAACCGTCCTGACAAGTATCCACAGTAATTAAACTCTAAAAATTGAATGTCAGTTATTGTAAATGGAAATTAAAAATACAGTGGCATTATTTTATGCTTGAACCTTTTTAAATAAAACATTCTTTGCAAATAAAAGGAATTTTAAAGCTGTTGAGAAATGTAAAAAACTTTTGTCCCGTAATTTTCACCTTGTCAAATGTCAGGGTGGTGCAACCGTAACATTAGACTTTTATTTTAAAGTGAAGAGAATAAAACAGGAAACAGGAAACTGCATCAGCCAGAGGAGCCCAAATGACATTTGTGACCAAGTGGAAAAGTTTGTAGATTTCTCTGAAATACTGATAAAAAAGGTTTTTTCACTTCATTGGTGACTGGAACAATTTCCATGTCAGGTGGNTGTAGTGACTCATACATTTTCATTTTGTGTGTTTCATTTCTTTTATTTGTGAATAAGATAAATAATTTGATGTTAAAATAACATTTCACATTATTACATTGGTTGTCCCACCTGACATGGAAATTGTTCCAGTCACCAATGAAGTGAAAAAAGCTTTTTTATCAGTATTTCAGAGAAATCTACAAACTTTTCCACTTGGTCACAAATGTCATTTGGGCTCCTCTGGCTGATGCAGTTTCCTGTTTCCTGTTTTATTCTCTTCACTTTAAAATAAAAGTCTAATGTTACGGTTGCACCATCCTGACATTTGACAAGGTGAAAATTACAGGACAAAAGTTTTTTTTACATTTCTCATCAGCTTTAAAATTCTTTTTATTTGCAAAGAATGTTTTATTTAAAAAGGTTCAAGCATAAAATAATGCCACTGTATTTTTAATTTCCATTTACAATAACTGACATTCAATTTTTAGAGTTTAATTACTGTGGATACTTGTCAGGACGGTTGCACCACCTGACATTTTGGGGGTTTGAGGAACCAAAACACAAAAAAACATGTTATATTTTAATAGTTTAAAGATGTGTTCAAATAACACAGGTTTCATAGAATAAAGAAATACATGTGATGAAATACTCAATTCATGATGGAAGGAAATATTACACTCAGACACAAAAAAAGGGGACGTCACCTCATTGACCCAACTACAATTAAACTACACAATTCAACTTTGTTCATTTTTTCCTCATATGAAGTCGAAATTTTGAGATTTAAAACTCAAATTCTTTCTTTTTTTTGTATAAAATTCTTGTATTTCCTCATAATTTTAACTTGATTTACACAAAACTTTGACTTAACATCTCAAAATTTTGACTTTTATCTTGGAATCTCATCCTCAGACTCAAGATTTTGTCTTTTCATCTTAAAAATTTGACACTGTCTCAAAATATTGACCTTTTTAATCCCATTTTTTTTTATTTCATCTCATAATTTTGACTTTTATTATCTCATAATTTGACTTTTTATTGCCCAAAAACAAGTGGGAATAGGCTACCATAACAGTGCCTCACCACATGCATTTCCAAAAATATATATTAATATATTTCTTTTGTGCAAAAGTATAAAAAATGTCTTAGTTTGAACATAACCTGGTGCAGCCTTGCTTTGTCATTAATATCAATGGTCTATCATTGCAAATTATTGCGCAAATATTTTTAGCTTCCCTGTCTTATGAGTTGTTAAACAAACAAAAGCAAAAAATCAGTCTTAATAGTAAAAAAAGGACCATAATAGATTAATAAAACTAGGAATAAATGATATTAATAAAAGAATTTTGAATTTTAAACCAACTTTGATACCACTTGCTGCATTGAATGGGATGATCTTAAAAAACAAACTAAAGGGAGAAAAGGAGTTTTGTTAAAACAATACATTGAATAAAACACAAGATTAATAAAAAATTGTATTTTAAACAGAAGCGATACATAGTCTTGTATTTCACAAAAAGCTTCATATTATGATGTATTTGTTTTTTCCTGAGCTACCATGATCTCAGGCTTTTACAGTGACATTATATTATTATTTTTCTTTTTCACAGACAGAATGGCATCAGTGACAGAGACACATCAGTGAGAAAGTTTCTTCACCGAGAGGCTGAGCAGTATCACATGAATGCAGAGGTGATGAAACATTAAAGATCCAGAAATGTCAGGATTTAATCCTCCAGCAGTGTGAGACGTTTGTGAACTGTTTTTTTTTTTTTACAGGTGGTGGTGACGTTCTCAGATTTTGAGAAGATGGAGAAAGTTTGTGATCTGCTGCTGGAGAAACTGGATAAGAGTGTTTGTGTTGGAGCGCCACAGTTTTACCACAGTCCTGAATGTTTGAGCAAAATGAGGTAAAAAAGAAAAATACACATAAACATGAAAAGTTGTGCTCAAAAGTTTCATCCTCTGGTGATTTTGTCCTGATAACATTAACACAAGTCGACACAAACCCTTGCATCTTTCATCCAGTGCTGCACTGACATTTCTGGATTCTGAGTCATGAGGAAAGAAAAAGAATTGTCAAAGTTTCTGCAGGAAAAGTGAATCCAACTGTATTAAACAGGAAAGGGATATAAAAAGATATCCAAGGAACTGAGGATGCCAATAAGCAGAGTTCAAACTCTAATGAAGAAGTGGAAAATGAGGGATTCTGTTGAAACCAAACCACGGTCAGGTAGACCAACAAACATTTCAGCTACAACTTACAGGAAAATTGTTCTGGATGCAAAGAAAAACCCACAAATAACTTTGACTCTCTGAAAGAATGTGGTCTGGCTGTTTCAAGATGTGTTACTCAACCAAAGAGACAAACTGTTAAAAACTACCTTTACAAAAGAAACTATACAAGTGGAGAAATGAGCCAAAAACAGCAAAGAGTAGGAGTAAAACTTAGTTTAAGTTCGCAAAAATTGCCAAAAAGCAACAAAATTAGCAAGAAAATTGGGCCAAAACCTGGAAAACACTCAGACAGTAACAAAAACGGGTCAAAAGTGGCAAAAACAAATAGGTGGACAGTGACCAAAACGGCCAAAAAGCAACAAAAAATGGCAAGGAAATTTGGGGAAAAATGTGGAAAAAATCAACAGAAGTCAACAAAAAACAAGATAAAAGTTGGAAAATAGTCAGACGGTAACAACAAATGATCCACAAGTGGCAAAAAAGAAGTGAAAAGCATCAAAAATGGTTCAAAGTCAACAAAAATGGCAAGAAAATGACGAAACAACCTCGAGAGTCAAAAGGTTTCAAGATGCACAATAAGGAGGCACTTGAGGAAAAATGGGCTGAAGAAAGACATTTCTACACAAATGCCACAAAGTTTCCTGCTTACAATACGCCAAACAGCACAGAGACAAGCCTCAAAACTTCTGGAACAAAGTCATTTGGAGTGATGAGAGCAAAAGTGAACTTTTTGTCCACAACCATAAACATTGTTCCATTTGGAGAGGAGTCAACAAGGCCTATGATGAAAGGTCCACCATTCCTACTGTGAAACACGGAGGTGGATCACTGATGTTTTGGGGATGTGTGAGCTACAAAGGCTCAGGAAACTTGGTCCAAACTGATGAATGAAGGATGAATGCAGCATGTTATCAGAAAATACTGGAGGAAAATTTACACTCATCAGCCCAGAAGCTGCACATGAGACGTACTTGGACGTTCACACATGACAATGATCCAAAACACAAGGACAAGTGGACCTGCCATTGGCTACAGCAGAATAAAGTGAAGGTTCTGGAGTGGCCATCTCAGTCTCCTGNGTTTCAAGATGCACAATAAGGAGGCACTTGAGGAAAAATGGGCTGAAGAAAGACATTTCTACACAAATGCCACAAAGTTTCCTGCTTACAATACGCCAAACAGCACAGAGACAAGCCTCAAAACTTCTGGAACAAAGTCATTTGGAGTGATGAGAGCAAAAGTGAACTTTTTGTCCACAACCATAAACATTGTTCCATTTGGAGAGGAGTCAACAAGGCCTATGATGAAAGGTCCACCATTCCTACTGTGAAACACGGAGGTGGATCACTGATGTTTTGGGGATGTGTGAGCTACAAAGGCTCAGGAAACTTGGTCCAAACTGATGAATGAAGGATGAATGCAGCATGTTATCAGAAAATACTGGAGGAAAATTTACACTCATCAGCCCAGAAGCTGCACATGAGACGTACTTGGACGTTCACACATGACAATGATCCAAAACACAAGGACAAGTCAAAGTTTTGTGATAAAAGTCGAAATTTTGCACAAAAGAGGGGAAGAAAATCCAAATTTTTTGAGATGAAAGAAAAAAAATTTGAGAAAAAAACATCCAAGACAAATTTTCACACAATTAAGTTAAATTCTAAAGACAAAAAGTTGAATTTGGGATAATTTAGTCAAAATCTGAGGTATAAATTTGAAATATGGGATTTTAAGGTCAAAATCGAAAGACAAAAGTCAAAATATGCCAAATAAAAAAAGTGAAATTATTTAGATAAAAAGTCAAACCTTGAGAAAACATCAATATTTAAGATCAAGGACAAAGAATTTGGGATGAAGTTAAGATTTCAACATAAAAGGTTGATATTTTACAGAAGAAGTTATTTTCCTTAAACTAAAAAGTGAAAAATTTTAGATGAAAAAACAACATTTGGGTCCTGCCATTGGCTACAGCAGAATAAAGTGAAGGTTCTGGAGTGGCCATCTCAGTCTCCTGACCTCAAACCTGCAGTTCATGCAAGACAGGGCAAGAATTTACAGGAACTGGAGGCTTTTTGCCAAGAAGAATGGTCAGTTTTACCATCTGAGAAAATAAAGACCCTCATCCACAACCAGCACAAAAGACTTCAAGCTGTCATTGATGTTAAAGCGGGAAATACACGCGATTAAGAACTGGGGGAGGGAAACTTTTGAGCACAACAGTAAGTAGAGTCTCCTCACTGTGATGAAATGTTCTAACAATCATGTTTGTGTGAACTGCAGGCGTCAGGTTTGTGTCTCAGCGGTGGGAAACGCTCAGCAGAAAGCGGCTGAAGTCAGTCAGCTCCTCGGACAAACTCTGGGACCCCCCCTCCTGGTCAGAGAGGAGGAGATGAAGGAGTGGAAAGAGGAGGAGGAGGAGAGAGTCACTGTCACCGCCTCCTCACGGGTGTTTGTGTCCTTCAGCCTCGGAGGCAGACGAGCCAAAAAAAACCTGTGACCACTTCCCTCAAAGACTCGTGAAACCAAAGAACACGTCGCTGTTATTATGTTTTTATTTCATCGCTGCGTAAAGTGCTTTTTTTTCAAGTCCTTTCTTCTCCACCTGAGTCACGTAATTAGATTCACAGCAAAGGAATCAACCTCAGTTTGGAAAGATGTTTTTACATTTCACAATTTTTCGGCTCCTTCATGATTAAGTACGTTCAATCAGGCAACCTTCAAAATAAAACTGTTATTAAAATCCCTTTGAACTCTGTTTTATTGGCACTTATATTAAATACTTTTAATTTGCACATTTTCTTTGGGCTCAAACGTTTGTTTTCATGACCAGTTTTTTCTGGAGGAAAGATCCATCAGTAATCTTCGTCTACGTCAGCGTCGTCTTCAGGGTAGATGTCTCTGAGCCACGGCTGCATGACGAAACGCTCGCCATTGAAGTGCGTGAAGTAATTCTCCAAAGTGGCGATGTTCGGCTGGAAACGACCGAGACAGTGAGATGGAGAAGTTTGAGCGTTAAAGTCTGAGTTTGTTTTTATAAACTTACCCTCATCCCCTGGATCCGCTCCAGCTGCGTCTGTGGGAGGTAACCAACGAACACTGAGGACGACGTGGGTCCACTGAACAAGACTTTATAATGAGGCGTCCTCTCCACTCTGGGGCCCTACACACACACACACACACACACACACACACACACACACACACACACACA
>RPOG01001307.1:25487-41802 GCA_008086565.1 Thalassoma bifasciatum
ATCTTATTCACAAATAAAAGAAATGAAACACACAAAATGAAAATGTATGAGTCACTACAGACACTTGAGAGATACTTGCCAATAATTTCACACAGAAAAAATAACAGGAACATATAAATATATTTTCATATATTTGGTTGCACCACCTGACATTTTTGGGTGCTCAAATTAAAAATACTAAAAAATAATGAACCTAAAAACTTTGAAATGTTGGTCAACTCCTGAAATCTGTTAGAAAACATAATTCTTCTCTCAGAAATATGTTTTTATCCATTTTCAAAGAACTTTTTAAAAATACGTTTTTAGACCCTCTTTTTGTCATTGACCCATTTATCACATCGTTGAGGTAACATATATGAAAGAAACCTGAAATATTTTATCTTTCTGTGTGTTGAAGTTTCACACATCACTTTGTTTTATTGTAAGTGTCTTTTTGGCAAAGATTATGTTTAGAAAGTCAGTTGTTTGTTGTGGCCGCTCACCTCATGTCTGGAATATATTCTTTGGATCCACTCCTGGGGGGCTCTGAGCTCAGCGTCCCAGCTCACCACCACCCCGATCATGTTCCCCTTCCTCTCCATCACCACGTCCCCCACCCTCAGGAAAACGTACGGAGGCCGCGGGCTGCGAACCGCCTTAGAGGCTGCAGGAATAAAAAAAAAAAAAAACCTGTGAGATTCACTGTTTGACTCCACACTCTGACGTAAACTCTTCGAATAAAAACATTTAGAGTCACAAACCCCCGAAGAATCCCTCTGCGTTGTCTTCCAGCATTGCTTCAATCACAGCCTTCTTCTTAGCTTCATCCTCCTGATCTTCAACGCCGAGGAAAGACCTGCAGAAACAAACTGTGTTAATATTCAAACTTTAAAGTTAAGAAAAGAACCACAAAGATGATGTTTTCTCAGAACATACTTGACTTGATTTATCTGCTGATGCGTCCAGTTCATCCATGCGGTGCCGTTGAGGTACGAAGATTTCCACTCTTTCCAGATCCTCATCAGCCTGAAACAACACGGTTTGGATTATTATCATCGGATTAAAAAGAAAAAACTTCTGGAAATGCTCCTGGAAAGGTTAAACCCAGTGGTGTGCACAGACATTTTCAAGGGCAGGGGTGAAAAAAAAAGACACATACAGCGCTTCGGTTCCTAAGAGGGCACTTTCCCATATATTTGGCTCCAATAAATATATTTATGCAAGTTTTTTGGATCCTGATGGCACTTTAGCAAATGTTTGGCGCCCAGGAGAGGAGTTCAAGAGGATACATAGGCATATTTTTTTGGCCTTTTAAACAGCACTCTGGTAAGTGTTTAGCTCCTGAGAAGTAACTCGAATATATTTTGGCTCCCTAAAGCTGACATTTAAGGATTTTTGGGTCCAAAAAGGGCACTTGAGCACATGTTTTTGGCTTCCAAAAAGATGAATTTTCATATTTTGACTCCCATAAAGTGCACTTAAGCATGTGTTTGACTTTCAATTGGACATTTGAGCTCATATTTTGACTCCCAAAAGTGCACTTAAGCAAATTTGGCTCCCAGGGGGACACTTAAGCATTTTTTGGGACCCAAAAGGGCACTTATTTTGGCTCCTAAAAGATGATAATTAAATAAATTTTAGGTCCCAAAAGTGCACTACAGATACTGTTTCTGCCTCCAAAAGGATGAATTTTCATATTTTGATTCCAAAAAGTGCAGTTAAGCATGTGCTTGACTTTCAATAGGACATTTGAGCTTATATTTAGGCTCCCAAAAGTTGACACTTAAGCAAATTTTGGCTCCTAAAAGGGCACTTTACCATTTTTTTGAGTTCCAGGAGCACACTTTAACTAATGATTTGGCTTCCAAAAGGATACTTTTTTATATTTTGGCTCCCAAGAGGACACTTCAGCACATTTTGACTCCTAAACTTGCACTTCAGCATGTATTTGACATTTTAAAGTACATTATAGCACGTATTTTAGCTTCAGAAAGATGACACTCAAGCAAATTTCAACTCCCAAAAGAGCACTTGAGCATTGTTTTGGGTCCCCTGGGTGAATTCTAGCATGTGTTTAATGGCACTTTAGCAGTTTTTGGCTCCCAAAAGTGCATTTCAGAAAATGTTTCTGCTTCCAAAAGGATGCTTTTTCATAATTTGACTCCTTAGAGAACACTTAAGCACATTTGGCCCCCAAAAGTTCACTTTGGCATGTTTTTGACTTTCAATAGGAAAATCAAGCACATATTTCAGCTCCCAAAAAATGACACTTTGGCATTTTTTGGGTCCCAACAGAATAATCAAGCATATGTTTTGGCTCCAGAAAGTACACTTAAGCATGAGTTTGATTTTCAATAGGAAATTTTAGCACATATTTAGACTTTTTACACTTAAGGAAAGGGCACTTAATCTAATATTTTGGCTTCATCAAGAATGCTTTTTCATATTGTGACTCCCAGGTGGACACTTAAGCAAGCGTCAGGCTCCTTAGAGGACCCTTAAGTATTTGTTTTGGTTCCCAAAAGGTCACTAAATCCTGTTTTGTCTCTTAAGGGGGCACTTTGATGTGGGTTTGGCCCCAAAAAGAGCACTTTTATGCTCTTTGACTCCCAATGGAACACTTAAGCACATGTTTTAGCCCCAAAAATGACACTTATGGTACCAAAATATGGTTCCAAAGACACTTAAGCAGAAGTTTGGCTCTAAGGAGAAAATATTAGGGGCAAGTTTTTCATCAGTTAGGTCACTTTTCCCCCTCGTCTGTGCACAAACACTGGTTTAAAGTTACAAAATGACTTTAAAGTTTATAGTGTCGATAATATTCTATATGCAAATTGTTATTATTATTATTATTTTCCCTTTTATGCCTTACTATTACCTGTACAAGAGAGCACAGTTCACCAAAGCAAATTCCTTGTATGTTCATTCCTGGCCATTAGAGTTGATTCTGATTCTGACATGAGGTGAATTAAATCTTTACTCCTGACACTTTCCAACATTTTTTAAATTTCTTTCTTCTTCTTTGGGTAAAAAAAACTTTCTCCCCCTCAGCTGAAGTTTCCTGTTCTCACCTTGTGGTCGCGTGGAATCGCTGCGCGCTCGTGGTGCTCGTCCACCTGGAGATGAGATACTGCGCGGGCACGGCGGAGAGAAGCAGCACGAGCTGCAGCACCGCGGCTGCTGTCAGCTGCTGAGGCATGACTGCGCATGCGCCACCTGCGGACGGAAACGCGCTTCAGGTGTTTGTGGGTGAATGTGGAAACAACATGCAAATCAGCTCAAAGCATTTCAGGAAATGTTCAGAAAAACACAGACTAACACAGAAACATGGAGACAGATGCAGAAATTACAGATTAATTTAACAATTAAGGAGAAAACTTTGATTATTCCCTTTAGAATAAAGAAACTTCTCATGTCGGTGAAACTCGGATTTCGAAAGTTTGATTTACAGCAACATAAACTTGTAGTAAATGCAAACTGACAGATGAAAGTGTGGTAACTTCCTGCAGGTGTAAAGTTGATCTTACCTGGAGTTAAAACACAAAGTCCTGTCTGCTCTCACACATTGCGTCAGTTTGTTTTGTGCTGTGAAGCTGCGCAGAGTCACACACTTCTCTCTCCTTTATTTACATAAAGCTTCCACATGCTGCTGCCACTCTCTATTTACATTTTAGTGAAAATTGTTGAACCAGTTATCTGTCCAATCACAGCAGCACACGGAGGAACCGGAGCACCTTTAGCGGCTCGACACGTCAGGGAGATCCGAGCATGAGAGCTTCAGGGCGGGGGGGGCTAATCAGAGAGAGACACACGGAAATAAGAGTTTACAGAGAGAGACAAGCAGAAACAATAACAGAACACAATGATTTATAAATCAAATCAAACCAAATACACTACAAAGACAAGATATTTAATGTTAAAACTGATGAACTTTATATTTCTTTTAAGAAATATTCCCTGAAAAAGTCTCTAAAAACTGGGACAGGTTCATGTTTAGGACACTAATTGTTGAAGCTTTGGAGCAGGAAGGTCAGTCCAGTAGCTGCACTCTTCTACTACGGAGCCACGCTGTTGTAACAGGAGCAGAATGTGTCTTGGTTTCATTGTCTTGCTGAAATAATCAGGGACGTCCCTGAAAAAGACAAAGTGTCTTGGATGGCAGCAGATGTTGCTCCAAAACCTGTTTGTACCTTTCAGCATTAATGCTGCCTTCACAGATACTGGGACAGTTACCCATGATGCCATGNAGTAGCTGCACTCTTCTACTACGGAGCCACGCTGTTGTAACAGGAGCAGAATGTGTCTTGGTTTCATTGTCTTGCTGAAATAATCAGGGACGTCCCTGAAAAAGACAAAGTGTCTTGGATGGCAGCAGATGTTGCTCCAAAACCTGTTTGTACCTTTCAGCATTAATGCTGCCTTCACAGATACTGGGACAGTTACCCATGATGCCATGAGGCACTAACACACCCCCATACCATCACTCACTGCAAAAACTGAAATCTATGCAAGTCATTCTGTCTTATTTGTAGTAAAAATTGTCTTATTGTTCTTAATTTGAGCCACATTCACCAGACCAGGTCATAAAAATGTCTTGTTTCAAGTTTTTTTGAGACAAAAATGAGGTGTAAATTGCTTGTAACAAGTCAAAAAAATCTGCCAGTGTGAAATCTATTGTACATATGTATATGTATATGTATGTGTATATGTATATGTATGCATGTGTGTGTATCAGTGTTAGCCAAGGTTGATGTGTGTGAATAAACTAAACTAAACTAAACTTCAGGCCAAAAAGTTTAAGATGTGACATATGTTTGCTGCCCATCTCCATCCATGTGTTGTTGAAAAAAATAACCAAAAAAGGCTTTTTGGAGATGCAGAGTCCCCCAGATATCCGGCATCATTAACTTCTTAGCTTGTGAAAATGTAAAATCTATTGTACAAAAGTTATGATTAAAAACTGTAAGACGAATTCACCTGGGAAGTTTCTTGAAATTAGAAAGATGTCTTAAAACAAGAATCTTTTATCTTATCCCATTGGCAGATTTTTGTTGCTTGTTACAAGCAATTGATGCCTCATTTTTGTCTTTACAAAAACTTGAAATAAGACATTTTTATGACCTTGTCTAGTAAATGTGGCTCAAATTAAGAACAGTAAGACAAATTTTACTAAAAATAAGACATAATGACTTGATTAGATTCCAGTTTTTGCAGTGTGGATGATGCTTTTTAACTTTGCTCTGAGGACACCACGTCCATGATTTCCAAAAAGAGTTCTGCGGCGTCTGTGTGTGTTGTTGATGTGTGACTTTGTCTTTGCATGGTAGAGTTTGAACTGTCACTTGTAGATGTAGTGATGAACTGTGTTAACTGACAATGGTTTTCTGAAGTGTTCCTGAGCCCACGTGCTAATATCCTTTACACAATGATGTGGGTTTTTAATGCAGCGCCGCCTGAGGGGCCTTCAAAAAGCAGCAAAAATGGGAGAAAGAAAAAGCAAAAACCGCAAGAAGCAGCAATTAAGTGAAGTTTAAGGTGGAAAAATTGACGAAAAGTAGCAAAAATGGGTGAATAATGGATGAAAACAGCAGGAAGTGGCAGTGAAGTCAAATAGTAGACATTTAGAAAAGTTTCAGGTGGGGAAAAAAAGGTAAAAAAACAGCAAAAATGTCTTTGAAAAAGAGTAAAAATGGATGAAATGTGGCATAAGAACCTAGAAGAAGCAATAAAAATAAGTCCAAGGTGGAAAAAATGGTCAAAAAGCAGCAAAAACGGGAGAAAAAGAGGCAAAAACAAGAAGTAGGAATAAAAATAAGCTTTAAGGTGTAAAAATGTAGAAATTAGTTAAAGTAAGGGTAGCAGGACAGCCATTCAAATAAGTTTCAGGTGGAAAAAATGGTCAGAAAGTAGCAAAATGCTTTTTAAAAAGAGTAAAAATGAAGGAAATGTGGCAATAAAAATAANTGTGTGTGTGTGTGTGTGTGTGTGTGTGTGTGTGTGTGTAATCCAGAGCTGTACCTTCAGTTACAGGATAATATTTCCACGTGAATAATGGTTTTACAACAACAAATAAGTCTTTTTTTTTTTCTCCTATAAATACATTTCTTTGAGTTTTCACTACGATCAAACTTTATGCCACTGTTTGTACGCTGAAAGAGAATGACAACACACACACACACACACACTCGCAGAGTCACGACTTTGTATCTTACACACACACACACATACAGGCACATACTGTACTTTGCAGGGCACACATACACACACACACACACACACACACACACATCCAGGACATAAAGGCACAAGGTATTGCTAATGTTGAAGACGCATCGAAGGGTCGTCGTCAAAACACGGAGAAAAAAACGTCTCACGTTACGTTTTATAGAATCTCAAAAGTTTAAAAACTGTGAAAATCTTTCAGATTAAACAAAATTGCGATGATGATAATTTTACAGTTTTAATCTCTGCTGTATCTAAAAAAAACAAAGGTCCCACTGCCATAGTTTGATGCTCTTGGAGAGCGTAAAAACATTTCCTCTTTCGTTCAAAATAAAAAAAAAGGGGCAATTATGTGCATACAAAGGGTTTTTATATGAATAAAGTTATACCTGAATTAACTATTTAATGGTAAAAATATGTTAAGAAGAATCTCCGTCTTTTAATTTGGCGTCATTGGTTCGACTGATATCACAGACTTTTATTTTGAAAGGTTTAAAAGATGTGAGAACACTCAGGGTCAAAGGTCAAAAAGAGCTAAAGATAATCCATAATAAGAGTCACTTTACTGAGAAAATTATTTTTAATTACAATTTGTTCCCTTGATTTGAGCTTTAAGAAGAAAAAAAATTATGAAAAAACAACACGTTCATGTTTGGAAGTTAAATGAATAAAAAATAAAAACTTGGCTTTGTTGGGAATTTTTATTTTGCCCGTTTAAGGTCGAAATTATAAGATAAATAGTCAAAATTTTGCGATGTAATAAAATAACTGTCAAAATTATAAGAAATTTCAGTCAAATTTTTAAGATAAAGACAAAATTTTGAGATATTGCTTATTATTTGTCACATTTAAGAGACAAAATTTGAAATCATGACATAAGAAGCCAAATAATGAGATAAAAAAGTCAAAATTACAAGATAGAAAGCTTTAAATTCAGATTAAAAAAGACTTATCTAAAATATAAATTTTGATCTCATTAACAACATTTTTTTGTTGTAATTTTGACTTTCTCTAATTATGTTGACTCAACTATCTAAAAAAAATCTGCCTTTGTCTCAAACATTTGAGTGTAATATCTCAAATTTTTAAGATAAAGCCAAAATTTTGAGATATTACACTCAAATGTTTGAGACAAAGGCAGATTTTTTTTTAGATAATTGAGTCAAAATTAAGACAGAATTGATCAAAAAAAATTTTGTTAATGAGATCAAAATTTATATTTTAGATAAAAGTCTTTTTTAATCTGAATTTAAAACTTTCTATCTCGTAATTTTGACTTTTTTATCTCATTATTTGGCTTCTTGTGTCATGATTTGGAATTTTTATCTCACAATTCTGAATTTTTCTTTCATACTTTTCACTCTTTCTCACGAGTTTGACATTTTATATCACAGGAATGACGTCTCAATCTCACAACTCTGAATTTTTAGTATAAGTTTTCTTCTTTTGTTGACTGATTATCTCATAATTTCAACTTTCAGAATCTCTTCATCTTTATTCCAAAAAAATGTTTCTGTTTCATTTCACTGACATTTTTTTCCAGATGTTGTGATGTGTAACTTTTGATTCATTTTATTGCTTTCATGACAGAAAACTGGAAAACATAAGACGACATTCTACTAAACAATAACTTAAAAAAGTGAGAGTGAAATAAAGTTTTGAACTTTTCTGACTCGTGAAATCTCTGTGTTTTGACGACGACCCTGAAACGTGATCAATCCAAACATTGAAATGACCTCTTTCATCCTCAGCTTTCAAAAATACAAATTCTTCCTAACCATCATGCAAAAAAAAAAAAAAGAATAATAATAATAATAAACGCCACCCACACTCGCACACACAGCGACGTAAACAGAAACGACAGATCCACAGTACCGAGAAAGGTACGCCATTTTGGTATTTTAGCGCCGACAGACACGCTCAGGCCGGTAAATGTGTAAGACTCCAAAAACAGAGAGAGCGGATCATCACGTACAAACTTTATAAAAAGCAGAAAGAGGGGGAGGGGAGGGGGGGTCGTATAAAAAAAGATGAGGGACGACGAAAGTGGGCGGGGCCAAGTCTGCGAGCGACTTCAGTTACATCCAGCTCTTCTTGTGATTTTTTTTTTTTCAAGTTTTGCCCCTTTTTTTTTTTGACACGAACAGGTAAAGGAGTGTTTCAAAACACCAGCGGCGTCCGAGTCTGTGCGATCCAACATGGACCAATAACGGAGGAGGAGGAGGAGGAGGAGGAGGAGGAGGAGCATGCATCTTTACGGGAGCTCACTAACTCGCCACGAGGAGCGGAAACTTCACAGCGCCGCCTACGTCTCCTCTACCATCCAATCAGGTTGGCTTTGGCCTTCTCGGTGAGTTTGCGGACACGCCCCTTCGAGGAGGTGCCGAAGGTGATGGAGGAGTCTTCAAACAGCAGCTGCCTCTGCTCCTCCTCCGAGTCCTCCTCCATGTACCAGGCCGAGCGCCGCCCCTGGTTTCGCGTCCTCATTGATCCACTGGGATCCTCCCCCGCCTCTTTGCGCCCCGATCTCTGAGGGGGAGGAGCCTGTAAAGGAGGCGTCACCTCCTCGTTCGCCCTCCTGCTGCTCCTCCTCAGTGGCGAGGGCTCGGGGGACTCTGCGGCGGCGGCGGTGGCGGGGGGGCTGGCGTCGTCGCTTCGTACCGCTCGTGGTCGCCCTCGCCGCCTGGGGGACGACACCCCGGAGTCTGAGAGCAGAGACGTTTCCTGCGTCCCGCCCTCGTCGCCCGTAGACTGGTCGAGCTCGTCGTCGGGGGTGGAGCTCCTGCGGGCGCCGCTCCTGGGAACGTCCTCCAGCTCCTGTTTGCTCTTCCTGCCCCTCTTCTTCCCCGGGGGGCGGCCCCGGGGCCTGGGGGGGCTGCCGGGGGTGGAGATCTCTGGAGGACTCTGAGGAGGCTCCAGCCCGGATCTACGGCCCCTCCTCCCCACGCCCAGGGTCACGTGACCGCTGTGGCCGTTCAGGTGGACGGCGTTCTGGGAGGCGGGGCTTAGAGGAGAGCCTGAGGAGGAAACGGAGAAAAAAATCAAACTTTTATAAGAAGAGGAAGAAGAAAAGGCCGAGCAATTAATCACAAATTAGATCAAATCACAAATCCCTAAATGCAGACAGTGAAAGCAAATTAAATTGTTTTGCAGTCGATGTTTACTTCTCTACAGCAAAATGACTCAACCAAAGAGACAAATTGTTGAAAACTGCTCTTGTAAAAGAAAAAAAATCTAAGTGGTGAGTGGCAAAGTGGCAAAAACAACAAGACAAAGTAATAAAAATGTGTTTTAAGTTGTCAAAAACAGGAAAATTTGGAAAGAAAAGTGGCAAAAGACTTGGAAAATATTTGGAAAGTTGCAAAAAATGATCCAAAAGTGGTAAAAAATGACCATAAACACAATGACCAGAACATTCTGAGCAGTGAAAAGTGGTAAAAAAAAAATAGCTAAAAGCTACAAAAAATGGCAAGAAAGTCAGGATACAACTTAAAGAAGAGTCAGAGAAGTGCAAAAAAAAAAAAGAAAGAGAAAATGACCACAAGAAGTTGCAACAAAAATTAGTTTTTAAGTTGCAAAAATGGTTGAAAGCAAGAAAATGGTCCAAAAGAGGTAAAAAATAATTGAAAACTGACCTCAGGAAGAAGCTTAAAAATGAGTTTCAAGTGGCAAAAATGGTCAAAAACAAGAAAATTTGGCAAAAGAGTAGACATAAGACCTGGAAAATATTGGAAAGTTACAAAAAATGATCCAAAAGTGGTGAAAAAAAGAGTGAAAAGTGACTAAAATGACCAAAAACCAACAGAAATGGGAAAGAACATTCTGAGAAAACTTGGGAAATAGTCTGAAGGCAGCAACAATGAGGGAAAAAGTGACAAAAAGCAGTGAAAAGTTTAAAAAAAATAGACAAAAGCTAAAAAAAATGTCAAGAAAGTTGGGATAAAACTTAAAGAAGAGTCAGAAAAATGCAAAAATGGTGCATGAGGGGTGATAAAAAAAGAAAAAGACCACAGGACGTCGCAACAAAAATTAGTTCTAAGTTGCAAAAATGGTTGAAAGCAAGAAAATGGTCCAAAAGAGGTAAAAAATAATGGAAAACCGACCTCAGGAAGAAGCTAAAAAATGAGTTTCAAGTGGCGAAAATGGTCAAAAACAAGAAAATTTGGCAAAAAAAAGGGGCAAAAACTATGTAAATATTTATTAAAGTAGCAAAACGGTGTCTAAAAAGGGCAAAGAATAGTAAAAAAAGACCACGACAAGAAGCAATAAAATGATTTCTAAGAGGCAAAAATGGTCAAAAGCAAGAAAATTCTGCAATGTAGAGAATTCAGGGAGTAGGAGAAACTCCAGAAGAGGCAAATAAAAGAGTGAAAAATAACCAAAATGTGCTTAAAGCAGTTACAAACAGCAAAAATAAAATTTCATGGGTTGTTGTCAAACTGTAAATAATGTCAACAAACACGGGGAACCTAAAAATGATCACATTAGATTATTTTTCTTATTCAGCCCTAAAGTGACGTCCTGGTTGTGTTTCCTCGTGTCTCTGACCTGGCGTGTGTCGAACAGGAGTCCTCAGTTTTCTCCGGGTGCTTCCTCCTCCTCCTCCTCCGCCGCCGCCGCCGCCGCTCTCTGAGGCCGGAGTGGGCGTGGCCTTTTCAGGAGCTGAAGGAGACGACGTCGACACAGAGTTATGAGCCCTCAACGAGCGAGAAGACTCTGTGAAAAAGAGAGAAATGAACCTTAAAATAAAGAAAACACAGTCGAGTCCTGATGACAAATAATGAACAAATTTTATCAGTTAAATTAAATGACACCATCATTTAAAAAGACTGATAAATTAAGAAATACTGATTCAGGCTTCCTGCCTTTACCTCCACTGGGTGAAGCTTCTGTTTATGTCTGTGTCATATTTTGTTGTTGCTGCTATTTGCAGACGGTCCCTAATAATAAGTGATTGAAGCTGAATCTGTGTAAATCTATAAATACATAAAATTGTGAGAATATCAAGTTGCAAATCTACGAGTTTATTTGCAACTTCATGAAGCTGCAGATTTGAAACTTTCAGGTTTATAAATTCATAAATTTGCAAAACTTTTGAGTTTCTTTCTCTTTTATTTCTCTGATTTCCACATGTGGCCCTAACTCACCGTCATACGATGGCGACACTTTTCAACGTACAGTCTCTAGTTTTGTCTAAGTTTGGGTCTGAAACGCTGCTAAATCTAAAAAGAACATTGTTAGAATAAAAAAGTCGTCTCAGTGGCTCGTTCTTTCTGACCTGCTGCGCTCTGTGTGCTGTTGGCGTTGTGGGAGTGTGACGATGACGCCGGCGTGTGTGTGGAGAAGCGAGCGGAGCTTCGTGTCCGTGCCGCGGCCGGCGTGTCCGCCCTCCCGTTCACCAGCTGGGGGGGCTGTTTCGGGGGGGCGCTCTGCCTCTGAGACGAGGGTCTGGCAGGGGGTGGAGTCGGCTCCCGTTTCCCCGTCACTCTGGACGATACGCGTCTCTTCCTCTCCGGGCTGCGGCGAGACGACAGAACAGACTCTTCAGAAGCAGTTAAAGAAAAACAAGCAAAGTTCAGGTGAAAGTTTGAGTTTGTACCTGGACGCCGTGCTGCTGGCGGCAGAGTCACTTCTCCTCCTCCTCCTCTTCATGGCGTGGCGCGTCTGTCGGTCCGTGGCGTGGCGCGTCTGTCTGTCGGTGCCTTGTCGGGTCAGTTTGTTGGTCAGGCCGTGGATGGCTTTGTAGTCGGAGAGGATGGGACTGATGTGCTCCTCAAACAGAGCAGAGAGTCTCAGACTCATACTGTAAATCTGCAAATGGGTCAATGACAAAAAGAGGGTTAAAAAACGTATTTTTAAAAAGTTCTTTGAAAATGGATAAAAACATATTTCTGAGAGAAGAATTATGTTTTCTAACAGATTTCAGTAGTTGACCAACATTTCAAAGTTTTTAGGTTCATTATTTTTTAGTATTTTTAATTTGAGCACCCAAAAATGTCAGGTGGAGCAACCAAATATATGAAAATATATTTATATGTTCCTGTTATTTTTTCTGTGTGAAATTATTGGCAAGTATCTCTCAAGTGTCTGTAGTGACTCATACATTTTCATTTTGTGTGTTTCATTTCTTTTGTTCCAGTCACCAATGAAGTGAAAAAACCTTTTTTATCAGTATTTCAGAGAAATCTACAAACTTTTCCACTTGGTCACAAATGTCATTTGGGCTCCTCTGGCTGATGCAGTTTCCTGTTTCCTGTTTTATTCTCTTCACTTTAAAATAAAAGTCTAATGTTACGGTTGCACCACCCTGACATTTGACAAGGTGAAAATTACGGGACAAAAGTTTTTTACGTTTCTCAACAGCTTTAAAATTCTTTTTATTTGCAAAGAATGTTTTATTTAAAAAGGTTGAAGCATAAAATAATGCCACTGTGTTTTTAATTTCCATTTACAATAACTGACATTCAATTTTTAGAGTTTAATTACTGTGGATACTTGTCAGGACGGTTGCACCACCTGACATTTTGGGGGTTTGAGGAACCAAAACACAAAAAAACATGTTATATTTTAATAGTTTAAAGATGTGTTCAAATAACACAGGTTTCATAGAATAAAGAAATACATGTGATGAAATACTCAATTCATACTAATGTTTACTCTGCTCTGTACCCCAGGGGTTTAGCTGATGCTCTCCCTTCCTCAAACAGAATTTATTTAGTGTGATTTTTTTAATAACTGTGACTCAAACTAACTGGGTCCTGCAGCAGCAAAAGGGAAAAAGTGTCTGTTATGGAAACGACCCGCGAGCACATTCACAAACATTTTCCGTATTTTGTTTCCCAAACTTTGCCGTGTTGTGAGAGTTTGTTTCAGCTCCGTTTGCCTCCGATCATCTGAGACAGGAGCCATCTGTGACTAAAAAGCCTCTCTGTGAAATTTAATGTTCTGACCTAAATGACTTCCCCTGTGAGGGTGATTTGTTACAGCCAGTGGAGCACGCTCACCTCCCCCCTCCTCACCCGTTTCCTCCTCCTCCTTTTTTTTTTTAGAGCAGAAACTCCACAAAATAAACTGGGACTTGTTGATGTTGACTCAGTGTTTTCAGGGTGAAAAGGAAAAAACACTGAATTTACTCGAGATAAGATTTCAGTCTGTAATGTCACCAGATTTTTGAGGAGAGCATCAAAAATATACATTTTTGGAAACTTTATAGTACAAACAATCAGAAAAACAATGTTTCCATTTACTCTGTTAACTATGACATCCAAGACACTCAGTCAAATAGTTAATTTTTATGTCAAAATCTAAACTTGTATCTCATAACTTTGACTTTTTATCTCAGAATTGGGATTTTTATCTTATAATTTTGACTTTCTCATCTCTAAATTTGGACTTTTAATCTGAGAATTGGTTCTTTGACATCTCAAATAATTAACTTTCATCTCACAATTTTGTCTCTTATCTCCTTATCTAATCCTTTATCACATTGTTTTGACTTTTTGTCTTTAAAATTCAACTTTTTATGTCAGAAATGGGACTTTGACATGTTACATAATTGATTTTAATGTCAAAATCTGAATTTTTATCTCATAACTTTGACTTTTTAGCTAAAATTTCAACTTTTTATCTCAGAATTTGGACTTTGACACGTCACATTATTTTTTTAATCTCATAATTTAAACTTTTATCTCATTATTTTGACTTTTTATCTAAAAATTTTGACTTTTTATCTCAGAATTGGGATTTTTATCTCATGATTTCAACTTTCTCATCTCTAAATTTGGAGTTTTAATCTCAGAATTGGTTCTTTGACATCCCAAATAATTAACTTTCATCTCACAATTTTGACTCTTATCTCCTTATCTAAACCATTATTCCATTATTTTGACTTTTAATCTTTAAATTTCAACTTTTTATCTCAGAATTTAAACTTTAACTTTGTAATTATGACTTTTTCATCTCAAAATTTTAACTTATTATGTCAGAAATGGGACTTTGACATGTAAAATAATTGATTTTAATGTCAAAATCTGAATTTTTAATTCCTGATTTTGACTTTTTATCTTAAAAATTTGACTTTTTATCTCAGAAATGGGATTTTTATCTTCCAATTTTGACTTTCTCATCTCTAAGTTTTGACTTTTTATGTCAGAATTGGGACTTTGACATCTCAAATAGTTAATTTTTATGTCAAAATGTAAACTTTTATCTCATAACTTTGAGTTTTTAGTTTAAAAATTTGACTTTTTATCTCAGAATTGGGATTTTAAACTTCCAATTTTGACTTTCTCATCCCTACATTTTTACTTTTTATGTCAGAATTGGGACTTTGACAAGTCAAATAGTTGAATTTTTATGTCAAAATCTAAACTTTTATCTCTTAACTTTGACTTTTTATCTCAGAATTGGGATTTTTATCTCATAATTTTGACTTTCTCATTTCTAAATTTGGACTTTAAATCTCAGAATTGGTTCTTTGACATCCCAAATAATTAACTTTCATCTCACAATTTTGACTGTTATCTCCTTATCTAAACCGTTATCCCATTATTTTGACTTTTTATCTTTAAATTTCAACTTTTTATCTCAGAATTTAAACTTTTGTTTTGTAATTATGACTTTTTCATCTAAAAAAGTTTGACTTTTTATCGCAGAATTAGGACTTTGACATGTAAAATAATTGATTTTTTTTCTCATCATTGCCTTTGACTCCAAATCTAAACTTTCATCTCATGATTTAAAAAAATAAAAAAAGTCATTTTTACATAAAGTTCACACTGTTTTAAGTTGAATGCTCAGTTACAAATATTTGAAAAAAAGAAAAATGGAAAACTTATTTTCATGCTTTAAGACAAATAAAAACACTCACTCTTTCATAATCTATGCATCAGAGGGTTAAATTGAAAATAAATGTTTATTTTGCAGAATTTTTGGCGGTCCATCAGAGATGTTTTTGAGGGCCGCCATTGGCTCACGGGCCACAGCTTGAGAAACTACATCCTGTTTGTTTTTTTAAAATGTACAGGTTTTATTTTCTGTATAAAAATCTTGCCAAAGTTAAAACTCAAACAGTGAACTTCATCTCATTCGTCTTGTTCGACAGCGTCCAATTAAAACCGCCTTTACATCACGGTCTGCTCACATCACATCAGTACATTAACGCGTTAACCTGACATCACCGCGCGCCCGCCCGCCGCCATCGCCATCACCCGACATAAACCATGACGGCTCATTCAGCTCTCGTATCTGACGTGTGAATGGCTTCCCCAACAGCGCTGATCGAGTTTCTAACTGATGTCATCCGGCGCGTTGGACATGATGGATGCTCGTCCCCATAGGAGGCGAGGAGGCGAGGTGGGGGGTGGGGGGTGGGTGATATATGGCGGGCGGCGTCACGTGGGTTAATAAACTGAAGACAAAAGGCGATCAGAGGATTTACGGCTCCATCCGTCAACATCCTGCTCTTTAACTTCGCTCAAACCCGTTTCCTCGCTCACTCCTCCTCCTCCATTATCATTCTCTTATGGCGCTTTTCCACTCTACAGTTCCAGCTCTACTCTACTCGTCTCTACTGGGTTTGGTTCTTTTCCTCTAGCCCGACTACAGACTCACGGTGGGCGTGGATCTTATAACACAGCTGCGCTAAAGTGCTGCGCAGAAGTGCGTGCATGTTCATCTATAACGCCACACAAACATAATTTTGTACTAACATATGTGCCACCGTGGTCTTTAAAGGAAAAAAAAAAAGCTTTAAAAAGATTTCATTAAAGTAATACAGCGGCTCAATGTGGGTCGTCATGACAACGGAGGTAAACAACAGCCTGGTGCTGCTGCACGCGGAGGAAAACGAAGGAGCTGCTTCCTGACATCAACTCTTCCCTGGATCCAGTGAGATCACTTTAATTTTTGATTTTTGGGCCTGGTATAGCAGAGATTTGTTGTTGATCAATCATTCTTCTTTGAACTGGTTTTCCTTTTTGGTTCCCTGTGGATTAATGGACTGATTGGTGCTTAAAGACTCTCGTGGCAGACAGATCGCTCCTGCACCGACCAACTTTGATTTAATTTAAAAGACTCTTTAAAGCCAACTATCTTTGCTGTTAACTTCTTTTTG
>RPOG01001307.1:56061-81630 GCA_008086565.1 Thalassoma bifasciatum
TATTTTTAAAAAGTTCTTTGAAAATGGATAAAAACATATTTCTGAGAGAAGAATTATGTTTTCTAACAGATTTCAGTAGTTGACCAACATTTCAAAGTTTTTAGGTTCATTATTTTTTAGTATTTTTAATTTGAGCACCCAAAAATGTCAGGTGGTGCAACCAAATATATGAAAATATATTTATATGTTCCTGTTATTTTTTCTGTGTGAAATTATTGGCAAGTATCTCTCAAGTGTCTGTAGTGACTCATACATTTTCATTTTGTGTGTTTCATTTCTTTTATTTGTGAATAAGATAAATAATTTGATGTTAAAATAACATTTCACATTATTACATTGGTTGTTCCACCTGACATGGAAATTGTTCCAGTCACCAATGAAGTGAAAAAACCTTTTTTATCAGTATTTCAGAGAAATCTACAAACTTTTCCACTTGGTCACAAATGTCATTTGGGCTCCTCTGGCTGATGCAGTTTCCTGTTTCCTGTTTTATTCTCTTCACTTTAAAATAAAAGTCTAATGTTACGGTTGCACCACCCTGACATTTGACAAGGTGAAAATTACGGGACAAAAGTTTTTTACATTTCTCAACAGCTTTAAAATTCTTTTTATTTGCAAAGAATGTTTTATTTAAAAAGGTTCAAGCATAAAATAATGCCACTGTATTTTTAATTTCCATTTACAATAACTGACATTCAATTTTTAGAGTTTAATTACTGTGGATACTTGTCAGGACGGTTGCACCACCTGACATTTTGGGGGTTTGAGGAACCAAAACACAAAAAAACATGTTATATTTTAAGAGTTTAAAGATGTGTTCAAATAACACAGGTTTCATGCAAAAGTATTCTCTTGGGAACCAAAACACATGACACATTCCAGTAAAGTTTCATGTGGATGCAGATTATTAAAGTGTGTTTAGGTTTGTGCTTAAGGAGAATGATGTGACTGTAACTGAGACGTTTTTAAAGATGAAACTCCAGCGTGTGAACGACAGCGAGTGTGTTTTTAAAGAGCCGGCGTCAAGAGAAGCATCATTAGTTAGAGCAGCAGGACTGAACCCACAGAGCTCCTATAGGCCGTGTTTACTCTCCGCAGGACGGCGAGGAGGCGTTTGCAGAAACCACACGATGCTCAGGCCTCTGGTTTGAAAGCGTCGTGATGTGAGAGTTTGCGCGGCGGCGGCGGCGTCTCCTCCTCGCCGTGTGAGAGCGAGGCAAAAGAGCGAGGTGTTATCCTGAGAATCAGAGCCATGAGGTGGGAGAGAGGAAATCTGGTTTCCAGGTTTAATGTATGTGCGCTGTACTCTATGCCGCCGCCATCACTGCGGGTGACAGCGGCGGCGTTGATGGAGTCGACATTTGTTCCAGTGTCTCCAGGTTTGACTTCTGCCTCCTGCTGAGCTTGTTCATCAGGTTAAATATCGCTGAGATTTGCTTTAAGGTCAAGAGTTCTTCAGTTTAGAGGAGTTTTTGTGTTTATGACAGCGCCCCCTCTGGATGAAACTGGTACTGTTGATGATCAGAGGTTTGTAGCTACAGTTGAGTTTAGAAAGATTAACTCTCCTTTGATTTTTTTTTCTGTGTTTTCAAAATGTCCTGAACGCTGCTTAACAGAACAACGTTTTTTTTAAAGAAGAGTCTCAAAATTATTAATTCACAGCAGCAAACTCGGTACTAAAACTATAAAGGTACGATGGTAGTGCTTAAAACTGAACCCAAGCCAAAGTGCCCTAATGGGAGCCAAAATATGCAAAAGCGTCCTCACATGAGCCAAAACGAGCACTAAGTATCTTTTTGGGAGCCAGAATATGCTAAAGCAGCCTCTTTGGAGCTTTAATTCGCGCTAAGCTGTGGCTGTGGGAGCCAAAACCTACATAAGTGCTTTTTTTGGGAGCCAAAATTTGCAAAAATGTTGTCTTTGGAAATTAAACACATGTTAAAGTGCCCTGTCTGAGACAGAATATTTAAAAAATGGCTTTTTGGGGCCAACACATGTATTACTGCTAACTTGGGAGCCAAAATATGCAACAGTTTCCTCTTCAGACCCAATATTTGTGCTAAGTTATGCCTTAGGAAGCCAAAATATGCATAAGTGTTCTCCTGGGAGCCAAAACACATGCTGAAGTGCCTTTTTGTGTGATGGAAAATGAAAATTTATAATAAATGGCATTTTGGGAGCCGAAACATACACTAGTGCTCTCTGGGGAGCCATAATATGCCAAAACTGTTTCATAGAATCTTATATTCATGCTATGCTGTGCATGTGGGAGCCAAAACACACTCTAAAGTGCACTTTTGAGTGGCAAAAAAAGGCAAAATTGGACTTTTGGGAGCCAGACCATGTACGAGTGTTTCCTTGGGAGCAAAAACATGCAAAAGCAGCTTCTTTGGAGCTTTTATTTGTGCTAAGCTGTGTCTTTAGGAGCCAAAACCTGCAATAGTACTTTCTTGGAAGCCAAATTATGTCAAAGCAGTCTGGATCCAATATTTTAGCCAAGTTGAGCCTTTGGAGCCAAAATATGCAAAATTTTTCATCTCAAAGTTGTAGAACTCCAAGATGAAGGGACAGATTTTTGTCCCTTCATCTCAAAAAACGGCAGCTGTCAAACATCATAAAACTAAATTTATCACCCGGTTTTTAACGTCTACTAATAACGAATGAATAACCAACTCCTCAGGGAAAAAAAAGGATTTAAACACAAAATAAAATCTTTATATCACTGCAGTGTAAGGATATGATAAATATTTTAACCAGATGTAATAGTTTTTTAAAGTTCTAGCACCTCTCATCTGGAATGAATGAAGCAACAGATTTTGACCTAAACTGCAGCAGCCACCAGGGGGAGCAGTTTTTGTGGAGAGCCATCTGTCATGGCGTCAGTTTGTCTCGTTTGTCGGTTTGTTGTTGTAGTCAAGATAAAAACCATCTTTGACAACTTCCTGTCCCGCGTCACTGCTCCCACATTCCAGAGTTGGATGTTGTTCCAACGCTAATGGCTTGTTTTTGCAGAAATCCAGAAAATTACCAAAATAAAAGCCCCTGATGGGAACATCTGACTTCTCTTTCTGCTTTGTTTTTGATGTTTTATAATCAGTGATGTGATGAAAAAACACTCCTGGGTCTCTTCCCGTTTACCCGAGTGGACGGTGAATCTCGTCAACAATCACTCGACTGTTTCCAAATCAACACGACAATTAACCTCTTGCGCTCCACCAGGACATCGGCAACCCGTTTACCGCTCCTGTGACGTCATGAAAGTATAAACAGACACGATTTTTTGTCAGAAAGTTTAGATTCAGTCTCTAATTTCAGTCTCTAAGTTTGTTTCACAGTTTTCTTCAGCAACAAAACGTAATTAGTGAAAGAATCACTCAAACAACGTGGACGTCCTACCTGTTTGGGGTCATTACGTCACATCCTGACGCCCGTACCCTGAATATTCACTCTCCTTTCCACCAGAGGAATCCAGAGTTCAAACATATCAAAAGTGTTGTTTCATCAAATTATTCCAAGTGGTGAAATTTCTCCTGTAAAGTCCGTTGTTTGTCTGTCTGTCGTGTCCGTTCTCATCAATAACAGCAGCTTCACAGTCTTAGAGCATTTCCTCCTCAATGTCAATCTGACAAAGCTGCAAGTCTTTGTTTTCAACAGGGTTCTAGCTGCAAGACTAAAGTCACCCCATCCTTTTCTGTTGAGTTTTCATCCCAGGACAGCCTGTGATAGACAACAAGTGCTCCCTGCTTGACTGGTCTTGTGTAATTTCTCTATTAGAGGGTCGTTTATTGGCTAACGGGCCTGTCACTCACTCCTACAGTAACCAATCACCTTACACTTCACAGGAAGCAGCTGTAGCCATTTAGATCATTGGTGAGACCTATTTATTGCTGTGTACATTCATTCACATTCATGTAGAGGAACAATCTGTGACTGTGAACGACAATTTCATGATTTTTCATTGAACCTTTCCACAAGGAGGACACTGAGCGCTGATGAAGCTGGTTTTGTTTGCGCAAAGTCTATGAGGAAAATGAGGACGCATCTTCTGGTGTTTGGTCACCTGAGACTAAAAACTCTCTAACTCCTACAAAGTTTTACATAAAAAGCTCAAATTTCACCCAGATGTAGATGAGAAGGTGTAGAAGTGATGTGGTGGATGTTTCATGTCTGACATGAAGCATCTTGAAGTTAATGATGCTCAAAGGAAGTGAAGAGAAAAAAAAACAGTTTCAGCTGCATTTATCCTGATGTGGATTTTAGCCGCATATAAAAACATGAAACTAGACACTTTAATCTTTTAAATGAGGAGAAACTGATGAATTTTGACCTTATGGTTCCACAGTTATAAGTTTTAAAAACACAGTATGGTAAACAGGATTTGGTGGCGTGTAAAGGATTAAACCTCGTTTGAGCCGTAAATGAAAACTCCGGGGACGTTTTAGGATGTGAGCGCTTTTTATCCTCTGAATTATTTAGGTGTGTGTAACAGGCGGATGCCAACAGGCTGCTGATGAGTGAACGCATACATTACACACACATTCAGAACACCTGTGTGTGTGTGAGTGAGTGTGTGAAGCAGCAGAGTGATGGATGAAGAGCAGGATGGAGGGATTATCAGGGTTCAACCCCCCGTTTGTTGATTTTCTGTCGAGCCTGACGCCTCTTCG
This sequence comes from Thalassoma bifasciatum, assembly GCA_008086565.1. Lineage (NCBI taxonomy): Eukaryota > Metazoa > Chordata > Actinopteri > Labriformes > Labridae > Thalassoma > Thalassoma bifasciatum. Next base: position 60,729 of record RPOG01001307.1, read on the forward strand.
CTGCTCCGGGGCTGTGGCGAAGACTTCCAGGTTACGATGCACGAATCTGTGTGTATGCATGCATATATATGTGTGTGTGTGTGTGTGTGTGTGTGTGATGGTGCAAGTGAGTGATGGCTACAGGAGGAAGAAGAAGAAGAAGAAGGTGGTTTTGTGGGAAAAAAGAGGGAGGGAGTGATGGAGGAAACCTGATGGATGAAGAAGAGGAAGAAAGAGAGAGAGAGAGAGAGAGAGAGAGAGAAGGGAGCAGGGAAAGAGCAACCCCCCCTTTTTTTCCTCCACACACACACACACACACACACACACACACACACACACTAAATCACAAGCACTCACTTACACTCACCCATCTGCTTCTGCTCTCCGTGGGCGAGCCAGCCAGCGAGCGGCGAGCGGCAGTGGAGCCGGCACAGTAACCAGCAGAGCCGGCTGGAAGAAAAGAGGAGAGAGAGAGAGAGAGAGAGAGAGAGAGAGAGAGAGAGAGAGAGAGTGGTAGTCCCTCGGCCAGAGAGAGGGATGCAACAGACAAAACAGCAACGAGCAACGAGCAACTCCTCGTGATGATGTGAATCCCCAGGTTTACTCCAAATCCAGCGAGTGACTGGCAGACCGCCGCTGCTGCAATGACACCTCCAACACCTCCTCTTTCTTCTTCTTCTTCTTCTTTTTCCTGCAGGTGTCTTTTTATCCCACTTCACAAAGAGAGGAAGATGAAACGAGCGCCTCTTCTTCTTCTTCTTCTTCTTTGATTATTCCTCTTTAAGGCTCCTCCGCTTCATCCTCTTTCTCCTCCGCTCGCTGCGTCCTTCACTGTCGGACTGGCTGCTGCTCCACAGCGCAGAGAGAGAGAGAGAGAGAGAGAGAGAGAGAGAGAGAGAGAGAGAGAGAGAGAGAGAGAGAGGCTGGACCGCATACAGCTCTCTCTCTCTTTAACTCCCACCCCCTCTTACCTCTCTCACCCCTCTATCTCCTCTATCTCCCCTCCCTCCCTCCCTCTCCCTCTCTCTCTCTTTTTTTCATCCACCTGTTTTTACCTCGTTTCTCTGAAAGAGAGTAACTCACACCAGCTGCGTCACGTTACTTGACAGCCGTCAGTTCACGCCTTTCAGCGGCGTGTCAGTCAGACGGACGAGGGCGGGGGGGGGAGGAAGGGGTGAGGGAGCAGCAGCTGATCCTGACAGGGGGGAGGAAGAGGGGGAGGAGGAGGAGGGGGGGGGTGATGCTTCTCTGCAGAGATGACACATGTCAGAGTCTGAAAACAGAGAATGAAAGACGGTTTCAGATACAAACACTATGATCCATCACGTGTTGAATACTCCGCTCTGATTGGTCGAACCCTAGAAAGCATGTTTCACCTCTGCCTGTTGACACTGTGGCAAATCTGCAAGTTTCTTTTAGCTTTAACCCTTTAACACCTGAGCCTCAAAATGCCTGCCTGGACTATTTTGACCATAAAACAGTCAAACGGTTAAGAAAAAAACACAAGGGTCAATGACATGACGTGCATATTTTCGTGTCCGAGTGCAATATTTCCTTGCATTACAAATTGAGCAATTTATAACATGTACTTCTTTAATCTATGAAACATGTATCATTTGAATATATCTCAAGACCATTCAAATGACACATGTTTTTTTGTGTTTTGGTTCCTCAAACCCCCAAAATGTCAGGTGGTGCAACCGTCCTGACAAGTATCCACAGTAATTAAACTCTAAAAATTGAATGTCAGTTATTGTAAATGGAAATTAAAAATACAGTGCCATTATTTTATGCTTCAACCTTTTTAAATAAAACATTCTTTGCAAATAAAAAGAATTTTAAAGCTGTTGAGAAATGTCAAAAACTTTTGTCCCGTAATTTTCACCTTGTCAAATGTCAGGGTGGTGCAACCGTAACATTAGACTTTTATTTTAAAATGAAGAGGACATAGTAAATCAGGAGCTAAAGGCTAAAACAGTCTCTAATGTGTTTGTGCTAATGTTGATTCCTGTCCACATGCAGCAGTTATTCTGCAGTGATCTGTTCAAACCTGAGAGTCTATCAATAAAATGAAGAGCCAGGTTACGTTTGCTCTGCTTGGTGAGGTTGGAGTTGGTAGATGAGACCTGGTAGGACACAACCAGGATTCACTAACGTTACTGACACGTCTCAGAGCACCGAGCTGTGACTAAACTACGCTGAAAACTCACAAAGTTTGACTGTTGTCATGTTTAAAACAGCATAACTATAGTTAAATGTAAATAAAGTTTGTGGTGTAGTTGAGTGCGACCTCCCTGCGAGTCTGATTTACAGTCAGAGCTGAAACTGATGCAGAAGCTCAAAGCTGTCGAGTAAAGATCCGGTTTCTCCTGATTCTCATTCTAATCAGCGCTGATGTCTGGGCCTCGCTGTCCTTGGTCTCATCATCCTCACCACCTCACAGCTATTGATCCCGTTTCCAAACGGCCTTTCTCAATTTGTCCACCTTGGTTTTCTGCCTCTGCAGCTTCACCCTCGGCTCCTCCTTCGCTCAGGATAACGCTCGGCTCTTAAAACGATCCCGGGTAAAAATAAAAACGTGCTCCTGGCTCCTGAGAGTGTGAATGTGCCGGCAGCAGTCACAGCCGAGCGGCTTTCCAAAGAGCCGGAGGGCGAACATGAAACAAAAATCATTACAGAGTTTATCTGTGAATGCTTCTTTAACACAGAGACAGTTTCTGCTCTTTAAAGTCTTTTCTAACCGTGACAGCTCTTTGTTTCCTCTCCCTCTGACGAGGCCTGTAGCAGGATTTCACCCTCAGTTTCACCGTGACCAACGAGTCCAGGTGGATTAGAATTCACCTCACGGCCTCGGCACAAACATCCAAATGTGATTTTGTCGTCAGTGTCGTGCAGCGGCTCTCGTTTATCTCACTCTGACACAAATGTCATGACAACAGTCGAGATGTTTAACCTGCTACACTTTAGTTTATCAGTTTATCTTAGCCCCTCACAGCTCGGTGCTCTGATACGTGTCAGTAACGTTAGTGAATCCTGGTTGTGTCCTACCAGGTCTCATCTACCAACTCCAACCTCACCAAGCAGAGCAAACGTAACCTGGCTCTTCATTTTATTGATAGACTCTCAGGTTTGAACAGATCACTGCAGAATAACTGCTGCATGTGGACAGGAATCAACATTAGCACAAACACATTAGTGACTGTTTTAGCCTTTAGCTCCTGATTTTGGTCTTAAGCTCCAAAAAGATACTTGTCAGGACGGTTGCACCACCTGACATTTTGGGGGTTTGAGGAACCAAAACACAAAAAAACATGTTATATTTTAATAGTTTAAAGATGTGTTCAAATAACACAGGTTTCATAGAATAAAGAAAGAAAGAAAAACCAGCCTCTGTTTCTCTGTTTCTCTGTTTCTTCCTCCTCAGTTTCTTTCACTGTCTCTGTCCGTCTCTCTCTCCATCCTCATCTTTCTCTGCCACTTTCTCCTCCACTCTCTCTCTAAACAGACGACTCCCCGGAGTAAACACTGAGCAGCAGCGACTCCACACACACACACACACACACACACACACACACACACACACACACTGAACCACGAAAAACGCTGCTGCAGGAACAATCTCTCCATCCATGAGATTATTCTGCTCAGTTTCTTCATCTTTATCGATTCCCGGCTCCTCTCACACATGCATGTATCTTTTAATTTATCTCCTCATGCAGGGAAATTTGCAGAGGGAGGCACTTTGCTGCAGCCGTGTCCTCTGACATAGGACACACTTTGCTGCTTCGCCACAGTTTGAGCCAACGGGAAAAGATGAACTCACGTCTGAAAACCTGTTTTTCAAACCTGCTGCTACAACAACAGTTCTACTGATTCAGGAACACCGTTTCCCACAATGCACGGCACTAACTCTGTTTGTAAATGGGTCAATGAGGTGACGTCCCCTTTTTTTGTGTCTGAGTGCAATATTTCCTTCCATCATGAATTGAGTATTTCATCACATATATTTCTTTATTCTATGAAACCTGTGTTATTTGAACACATCTTTAAACTATTAAAATATAACATGTTTTTTTGTGTTTTGGTTCCTCAAACCCCCAAAATGTCAGGTGGTGCAACCGTCCTGACAAGTATCCACAGTAATTAAACTCTAAAAATTGAATGTCAGTTATTGTAAATGGAAATTAAAAATACAGTGGCATTATTTTATGCTTGAACCTTTTTAAATAAAACATTCTTTGCAAATAAAAAGAATTTTAAAGCTGTTGAGAAATNATCTTATTCACAAATAAAAGAAATGAAACACACAAAATGAAAATGTATGAGTCACTACAGACACTTGAGAGATACTTGCCAATAATTTCACACAGAAAAAATAACAGGAACATATAAATATATTTTCATATATTTGGTTGCACCACCTGACATTTTTGGGTGCTCAAATTAAAAATACTAAAAAATAATGAATCTAAAAACTTTGAAATGTTGGTCAACTACTGAAATCTGTTAGAAAACATAATTCTTCACTCAGAAATATGTTTTTATCCATTTTCAAAGAACTTTTTAAAAACACGTTTTTAGACCCTCTTTTTGTCATTGACCCATGTCCTCTCTCTCTCCCTCTCTCTCGCCCAGGTGTGTGTCTGGGCCGTCTCCTCAGGTGAGTCTCTGTTTGGTTTTTCTGACATTAGGAAGCGAACAGGAACAGGAAGTTGTGTTTCTGTTCTGCTGTCGATGAAGCGGAGTTTTTATCCCCCGAGGCCAGAAACAGAAAATAAAAAAATAAAAAAATAGCAGCGGTGAGAAAATACGATTGGGTTTCTCAGGAAAAGAGAAAGTAAATTAAGATGGAGATTTTATGCAGTGACTCATACGTTTGCTGAAACACACACACACACACACACACACACACACACACACACACACACACACACACACTGGTTTCTCCCTAAAGCTCTTCTTCTTCTTCTGTTGAATCTGGACCTTCACACACAGCTTGTTCTCCAGAGTGTGTGTGTGTGTGTGTTTCTTTAAGTGTTTGTTTTCCCACTCATGAATTTTTACCTGCGAGCGTCTGTGGGAGGAAAATCTCCTGAACAAACAAACCCAGGTGAGAGAGAGAGAGAGAGAGAGAGAGAGAGAGAGAGAGAGAGACCACCTGAGAGTTTCCTGTTTCTGAGGATTCATGCAAACTGAAAACAATCTGCAACTTTTTCAGACGCCGGCAATTTCCGACAAAACTTTTCTGAAAATTTAACTCACTTGTTTCATTCAGCGTTGACTGCAGTGACACCTGTGGTCAGAGTCGGTACTGCACTAGAGAAGATGAAAACTCAATTTCCCATGAGCACCATCACCCATGGTTTGAAAAACATGACGCAAACAGAGATTCCAGGAATTTTTAGTCCTTGTAACAGTTTTTTTCATAAATCTACATTCCCCAGCAGAATTTATTAATTTTTTTTAAGATATTTATTAACAACTGTTTTTACTCTTTTTAAATCGTAATGACAACAGAAACTTCCAAAACGACCCTGATGACAAGTTTATAAAAGCTCAGTGAGTTTCTGAGCTCCTCTTGCATCTTTCATCCAGTGCTGCACTGACATTTCTGGATTCTGAGTCATGAGGAAAGAAAAAGAATTGTCAAAGTTTCTGCTGGAAAAGTGAATCCAACTGTATAAAACAGGAAAGGGATATAAAAAGATATCCAAGGAACTGAGGATGCCAATAAGCAGAGTTCAAACTCTAATGAAGAAGTGGAAAATGAGGGATTCTGTTGAAACCAAACCACAAGAATTTCAGCTACAACTGCCAGGAAAATTATTCTGGATGCAAAGAAAAACCCACAAATAACTTTGACTCTCTGAAAGAATGTGGTCTGGCTGTTTCAAGATGCACAATAAGGAGGCACTTGAGGAAAAATGGGCTGAAGAAAGACATTTCTACACAAATGCCACAAAGTTTCCTGCTTACAATACGCCAAACAGCACAGAGACAAGCCTCAAAACTTCTGGAACAAAGTCATTTGGAGTGATGAGAGCAAAAGTGAACTTTTTGTCCACAACCATAAACATTGTTCCATTTGGAGAGGAGTCAACAAGGCCTATGATGAAAGGTCCACCATTCCTACTGTGACACACGGAGGTGGATCACTGATGTTTTGGGGATGTGTGAGCTACAAAGGCTCAGGAAACTTGGTCCAAACTGATGAATGAAGGATGAATGCAGCATGTTATCAGAAAATACTGGAGGAAAATTTACACTCATCAGCCCAGAAGCTGCACATGAGACGTACTTGGACGTTCACACATGACAATGATCCAAAACACAAGGCGGAGTCAAAGCTTTTGAGATAAAACTTGAATTTTTAGATAAAGAGTCAATATGTTAGAGGAGAAGTTAAATGTTTGAGATAATAAAGTGAAAATTCTTGGCTGAAATGAAGAAATTTGGGAGAAAAAGTCAAAATTTGGAGATAAAAGAAAAAAATTAGATTAATAGCCAAAGTTTCAACACAAAAATCCAAATTTTGAAATGAATAAAGGAAAAACCAAAACATTGAAATTTGGGATAATTAAGTAAAAATCTGAACTACAAAGTTGAAACATGAGATTATAAGTTCAAAATTCTGAGATAAAGCCAAAATTTTGCAAGAAAGTCAAACCCTAAAGAAAAAAAGTCCAATATTTTAGATTAATGTCAAAAAATTGAGAAAAAAACATCATTCTGATTTGAAATTTTTGAGGGTAAGAGTCAATATTTTAGAGAAAAAGTCATATTTTTTAATTAATAAGTGAGAAATTTTTGATGAAAAGTTGAAATTTGGGGCCTGCCATTGGCTACAGCAGAATAAAGTGAAGGTTCTGGAGTGGCCATCTCAGTCTCCTGACCTCAATGATATGACTTATGACACAAAAATCAATTATTGAGTTACCAAAGTCAAAATTTTGAGATAAAAGCCAATTACTTGTAGCAGCAAAGTCAAAATTATGGGGCCAAGTCCGCCTGCCATTGGCTACAGCAGAATAAAGTGAAGGTTCTGGAGTGGCCATCTCAGTCTCCTGACCTCAATATCATTGAGCCACTCTGGGGAGATCTCAAACCTGCAGTTCATGCAAGACAGAGCAAGAATTTACAGGAACTGGAGGCTTTTTGCCAAGAAGAATGGTCAGTTTTACCATCTGAGAAAATAAAGACCACAAAAGGCCCCACCCCCAAAGCGCTGTTCATAAATCACAGCTAGTTTCAGCTTCTTTCGAATAAATTCTGATGTTTTTATTTCCCGAAGGACTCAGCTTCAGGTTTGTTTTGTCTGGTTTGTGAAGCAGCAGGTCGTCTTTGTCGTCTGTATTCTCTCTTAAAGTGTTTTTAAACAGCCGCCTCTTCAGTTTTTCTTTCTCTCAGCGGTGAAAACGTCTCAATCACTGAAGGAGCTGCTGACACATTCACATCTTTACCCGCTCGGCTCCTCGGGACTTCATTGTGTATTCTGGGTTATTTAGCTCTGGCTGTGATAGACGAGCTCCGGGTCGATCCTCCGAGGCCTTTTTTTCTTCATTAGATTTCAGTCCGAGTTAAAATCTGCTTTCATTTATACCCCTCAGTTTGCCTAAAGTATTAAACGACTCGCAAACTCCATTTCTCGGCGGCTCGCTCCCTCTGCGGCGCTGAGACGAGTCTGTTATTGTGTTTGCTTCCAGTTCCTGCGTCCCAGCGAGCTGCGGTGAAACCGTGGAGGAATAAACGTCCTCTGGATGACTCCAGAAACACTCGCCGAAGCCAAACGCCTCGAATGAAACCGTTCACCCAGGACTGATGAGGACTTTTTAATAAAACAGTTTGTTTCTCTCTGATGATAAAAGCTGTAACCGTTTGTTTACTGACTGATGCTGCTGGTGTCTGGCTGAGATATAGCGCCCCCTAAATATTCGTCCTCTGTGATTGTTCATGGCTCTGAATCTTCAGAACAATCTGAGCTCGACCTTCATGCTGGGTCTGATTTTATCAGGGTCATACGTCACTGATTCTCTTAACACTGAGCGATGGCGTGGAAACATATTTTAAAGGGCAGGGGCAAAAGACAAAAGACGGCATATAAAGCACTTGCTTTGGCTCCTATAGAGGGACTTTGGCAAAACTTCAGCATCAAATAGGGCACTTAAGCTTATTTTAGCCTCCAAAAGAGCATTTACGGGCATGTTTTGGCTCCCTTAAGAGCATTTTATTGATTGTTTTGGCTCCCCCGAGGACAATTTAAGATGTGTTTGCTCCCTGGAAGCTACTTTAGCAATCGTCTGGCGCCTTAGAGGGTACATTAGTTTAATTTGGCTACAAAAAGGATACCTTTGGACATGTTTTGACTCCCATGAGGACACTTAGCAAAACTTTTGCACCAATAAGAGCACTTAAGTAAGTGTCTGGCACCTGAGAGGGCACTTAAGTTTATTTAAGCTCCCTTGAGAGCATTTTAGTGATTGTTTTGGCCCCCTTGAGAGCATTTTATTGATTGTTTTGGCTCCCTGGAAGCTACTTAAGCAATCGTTTTGCACCTGAGAGGGCATTTTAGCTTACTTTAGCTCCAAAAAGGATACCTTTGGACGTGTTTTGGCTCCCATGAGGGAACTTAAACAAAACTTTGGCACCAATAAGAGCACTGCAGTAAGTGTCTGACACCTGAGAGGGCACTTAAGTTTATTTTAGCCCCCAAAAGAGCATTTAAGGGCGTATTTTGGCCCCCTTGAGAGCATTTTAGTGATTGTTTTGGCTCCCTGGAAGCTACTTAAGCAATCGTTTTGCACCTGAGAGGGCATTTTAGCTTACTTTAGCTCCAAAAAGGATACCTTTGGACGTGTTTTTGCTCCCATAGGCACACTTTACCATGTGTTTCTGATCCCAAGAGAACATTTTTGTATGTTTGTGCTCACTGGAAGCCACTTGAGCAATTGTCTGGTGCCAGAGAGGGCATTTAGGTGTGTTTTGGCTCCCAAAATGGGCAGATAGTGTGGTTAGCCAACAAAGAGGGCACCACGTTTCATTTTGGCTCCCATAAAGGTACTTAAGTGTAGTTGTTGTTCCAAAGGGGGCATTTTAACTGTGTTTTGGTTCTCGAGAGGATACTTAAACTTATTTTGGATCCCAAGGGCATATTATAGTGTGTGTTGTGGCATTTAAGCATTTTCTTTGCTCCCTGGAAGCTACTTTAGCAATCTTTGGCAACTATTTTGCCTCCCAAGGAGGCACTTTAGTGTTTGTTTTGGCTCCCTTTAGGAATTTTAGAATGTTTATACTCCCCAGAAGCATTTTTAGCAATAGTCTGGCACCTAAGAGGATTCTCCCCTTGCTTATTTTGGCCCCCAATCAGGCAACTTAGGGTTTGTTTTGGCTCTGCATTTCAAAATGATTTTGCTCCTCTGAAGCTACTTAGCAATCATCTGGCACCTTAGAGAGTTCAGTCGCGCATTTTGGCTCCCAAGAGTATATTTTAGCGTGTGTTGTGGCTCTTTAGAGGGCATAAAAGCATATTTTTGTTCTCTAGAAGCATTTTTAGCAGTTGTCTGGCTCCTGAGAAGGTTCTACAGTATATTTTGTCTCCCAAGAAAGCACTTTTGGAATTTGTTTTGGCTCCCAAAAAGACACTTTGGCCCTTTATGGTCTAGTTGAGCTTGTCCACCAATAACAGGCTTGAAAACTTGTGTGAAGTGACGAACTGAGCCCTGTAGGTGGCAGCGATGCTCTCTTTGGATGAGAGATCAGCAAAGATTACGAGACGACACAAAGACAACGGCAGATGTTAGCTGGAAAAGTTCAGGTAGCTCAGGCTTTAACAGAGTTTGTGTTGCGAGGGCGGAGCTTCATGGTTGACGGTAAAAAGTAAACAAAGCTTGTTTCTAGGTTTTTTGGTAAAAAAAAGGTGATTTTGGTGAAATCAGCCTGTGTTCTACCACTGATTGAAAAAGAATAGAGAGTTTCTGTGTTTGTAAAAAAAGAACATAATATTCCATGGGTCTTAAACGATCAGTCAAATGCCCTAAAACAGCAATGAGTCAAAAGTTTCAAGTTTTTTTTTATTTTTAATATTTTTGTCCATTGAAAACTCAAGAATATGGAACGAAACACAACAGTGACAAAAAATTTAAAATGAAAATTTGCTGTTTGGACCCTAAACATGCTCATTTCTATCGTTAGATTTTAACATGCAGCTCTATGGGGGAGTGTCACTGTTGGAACAGCCTCTAGTGGAGACTTTAGGAACTGCAGTTTTAACCCTGACAGCTTGATGGATGATAATTATGTTGTTTGCACCAAATAAACCGACGGCACGCTGACAGGTAGTGATTATTTTATGACAGCATGATGAAATATGAGCAGGTTAAAGTTCCTCGAGTCTTTTAATTTCACCGACTTAGAGGGAGGGAGAGCCAGGCAGAGAGCATGATGGGTAAAAAAAAAAAAAAAAAAGGGAGAAATCCTAGAATAAATAAAGACGGCGCTCACACAGAGAAGTCTCTCTCTCTCTTTGATCCTCCATGTTAGTGTGTGTGTTAGTGTGTGTTTTCTCAGCGGTCGCCTGTTGTTCTTTTCTCGCCGCATGCTCGGAGAGAGGGGGGGGGGCGAGGGAGAGAGAGAGAGAGAGAGAGAGGTAGATCCACCCTGACTCCTGCCGAGCGCCCGCAGAATAACGAGCAGCCGCTCGGCATGCTGGTCACATCGCCTCCACTATCAATGAGTGAGTGAGCGAGCGGGCGAGCGAGCAGGGGAGTGACAGAGGAGAGAGAGAGCGAGGGCGAGAAAGAGGGGGAGGCAACATGGTGAATAACAGTGAGAGGGGGGAGGAGAGTAAAGAGAGGAATATTTAAAGGAGAGGAAGGGATGAGTGAGGTAGAGGATTAATGAAAGATGAAAGAGAGAGAGAGAAAGGGGGGGAAGGTGAAGAACAGGAAGGGGCGAGCGAGGTAGAGCAGAATGATGGAGGGAGGAGAGAGAGGGAGGAGATGAAGGGCAGTGATGCTGATGCAGACGGAGGAGGGGGGGGGTGAGGATGATGAATGAAGATTTATGGGAGCACAAAGACGTAAACACACTGTTAACACACACACACACACACACACTGCAACAGGACGACAGGAACATTCAGTTAAACGTGAAAAAAACTATAAAAAACTGATTCATAAATCTTATATATGACATGTTTTTAAAACCGAGCCTCAAAATATTTGACATCAATCATCGTAAATTTGTAAAAGTGTAAAAACTACGACAATAAAATCATGAAATGTGATTTTATATCTTAAGAACCAACATTTAATCTGTTGAATTAAACTCAGTTTGTTTAAATTAATTAATATTAATTAATCCTCTGTGGGTCAGTGACGGAGTTCCCCAAGGATCAAAACTTAGACACTTCTGATTGAAAATTATTCAGAATATATATATATATATAACTTATATTTGATAGATATATAGATATATATATAGATATATATATAGATAGATAGATAGATAGATAGATAGATGGATAGATGGATAGATGGATAGATGGATGGGCGACATAATGATTGAGATATATACTACTATACTTTTACAGGCCAGCAAATATAATTCTGTACATTATTCAAAGGATATCCTTCACACACGCACATATATATATATATATATAACTCTTGATTGTACATATTTGATTTGATTTTTGTTTATTTTATTATCTTATCTTATTGTATTTTATATTTTATATCTTTATATCTTAATAATAATAATAATGCATTTTATTTAAAAGCGCCTTTCAGGACACTCAAGGACGCTGAACAAGATTAAAAACAAACCACAGTAAAATCAACAGTAAGAATAAGATCAACAATAATGATTAAATCAACAAAAGAGAAGCACAAACAGAGAAGGACCAGCGGGGAGAGGAGGTTTATATTTCTGTTTATATTTCATTTTGGTTGTATAAGATGCACATGTTTATATTTGTACTTTCTATATTTTAAACATTGTCTGAATGGGAGTAACTGAAAGCAATTTCTCCTAGGGGATCAATAAAGTATTCTGATATATATACACACACACACAGTAGAGGTCAAAAGTTTGGACACACCTTCTCATTCATTTTGCGTTTTCTTTATTTTTATGACTATTTATCAGACTGACTGACTTCATTTCTTAAATGAATGTCCTCTTGTTTTTCTTTAGTTAGCTGATTGGTTCTCACCATAATATGAATTTTAACAGTTGTCCAATAGAGCTGTTGACTGTGTATTAACCTGACTCTGCACAACAACACCTGATGGTCCCAACCCCACTGATAAAAGCAGAATTTCCACTAATTAACCCTGATAAGGCTCAGCTGTGAAGAGAAAGTTTAGTTTTGATGGTTTTGATGCGTCAGTGAGAATCTACAATGTAAACAGTCATGAAAATAGAGAAAACGCATTGAATAAGAAGGTGTGTCCAAACTTTTAGCCTGTACTGTACATATATGTACATATAAATTGACATACAGATTCAATTTTTTTTTATTTTCTAACATTCATACCTGCATTCAAAGGGTCACACACACAAAAGAGACACAGGTACACATGCACATAGGCATCCATGGATATGTAACACAGTTCAAACATCCCCGATAAATAATGAACAGTTGTAACAATTAAAATCTGAAGCTTCCTTGCCCTCACACACTGGTTACCATATCCTGTCTTCCGTCCTATATTTCCTGAAAATTATGACTAAATTTAAAGTTTTTTGCTGGATGTTGGAGCAGTGATGCGTTAATTTACTTAAAGCAGATTGAGACGTGTTGATGTGTAACGACCATCAAAGACGTCACCGTTTCCTCATGTCGCTGTGGTCAAGTAGTAAACAGCTGAGAACATCTAAAAAGCCAAACTTAACAGGCCTAAAGTTGTGTATAAATGTTTATTTTAAACATTAGGAATTGTTCTGAGTCAAAAAATCCACAACAATTGCTTGTTAAGTTTCTTGAAATGCAGACATTGGGCCTCATTCACAAAACGTTCGTACGCACAAATTTGTGCCTAAATCATTCGTACGAACGTTTGACGCACAAACCTGTGATTCATCAAAGTTTTCTTACCTGAATTTCTTCTTACTTTGTGAACAAACAGACCATGAGTACGCACAAATAATGAATGATCAGCTGTTTATATAACTTAAAGCACAGACTCTTTAACTAAGAACATAACATTTTAAAACTACTTTCAATAAAAGACAAAAGCCTTAAATAGAATTCATTAATAAAAACTGTGCATTGGCTAAATTTATTAAATAACCATGCAACTGACACATTTTCATCCTCATCATGTTTATAATATTGAATCTTAAATTAAATACTTAGTTTAGATTAAAAATATAATAATGTGAATATCAGAATGTCACATTATTTTATGTTGATTCAATCATCGACTGCTCTGACAAACAGTTTCATAAAGTTGTGCAAACTGAATGAAGACGTAAAATAATTTGCTTCTTCTTATGATTTTGAACATTTTCTGAGTAAATGTCACCGTTTCCTCATGTCGCTGTGGTCGTTCATAGATTATAAAGTCACATGACTCGTGTGTGACACATGAGCATCAAACACACTCAGGTCTGTCACTCTCCCCCCCTTTAAACCCCCCCCTCGCTGGGTCGGCGTGTGATCAGTATGCAGATGTGCGCTCGGCTCCAGCAGGAAGGAGGAGGCAGCGAGTGGATCTAATGCGAAGTCGACGGGAGGCTGACGATTAGCAGAAGTGTGAGCAGACAGAGTGTTGATTTTCATCTCTGTGAAACGAGCTGTGACTGAAGGAGAATTATTCTGAAGGTGGAGAAATCTGCAGCTCCTCTGAAGTCGTCTGTTCCAACACTTAGACCCTGATTACAATCTGATCCAACACAGAGGCTTTTCTTATTTACACCGTTTCTCCACAAAGACGCCTGTTAAATCTAATTAATCACTACAACGTTTCTGCCTTTAAGACGCTCTGTGACGACTTTCTGAGAGATGTTAAAATAATTTCACTTTAATAAATCTGCTCGTTCGTAATCCGCCATAAAAATGAGATGATCAGCAGCAAAATTAAAAACTTCAACATGCTTTTTCTCAGTTTCCACAGCAGTGGTTTGCACAGATAAAGAGCCAAAACATGAGGAAAGGGTCTGGTTAGGTGACAAAACAGGCACAAATGTGTCCACACATTAAAGTGTGTCCTTGGGAGCCAAAACATGTGCCAGGGTGTCCACCATGGGACAAAACACCAAAGTGAAGTGGCATTTTTGGAGCCAAAACATTGGCTAAAGTGCATCTTTGGGAGCCAAAAGCAGATGCCTATGTGTCTAAATTGTAGCCAAAACACATGCTAATTGGCTTTTTTAGGCGCAAAAACACAAGTACAAAGCACAATTGCCAAATAGGGAGCCAAAATACATGCAAAGACATATACTTGAGTGTCAGCCTGGGAACCAAACCCCGCCTAAGTTTCTTCTTTGATACGGGAAATTTACAAAAAAAATCAAACACATGCAGAAGTGCACCCTTTGGTGCCAAAACACATTCCTTAGTGTCTTAATTGTAGCTAAAAACATGCAACATAAAGGGTCCTCCTGGCAGCTGAAATACAAACACAGTAGGTGCCATTTTAGAAGCCCATTCAAAAGAACTGAAGTGTCGTTTTAAGGCAGGGGTTCCCAAACTTTTCAGCCCGTGACCCCCAAAACAAAGGTGGCAGAGACTAGTGACCCCCACTATCCCCAGAGGTGACTGAAGCATAAGAAAACGTGTGTGTAGGACACATGCACTAATTAGCGTATCCAAACATGGACATTATGACAACACAACAAAGAACAACAGCCTGAAAACCATGTTATGATTTTACATGTAACAGTTTAATATGAAAAAAAAAGCTGAATTTGTCAAAGTTATTTCTCTGTAATTTGTGAATGAACATTGTTGCAGTCGTGTGCAAACTCAATTTTGGTTCAATACTTTCATTTCCACATTAGAACAAGAATAATTCAGTTTAAGTAATAATCATAAACTGTAGCTCTGCGTTAACGTGAACATTGTTGCAGTGCAAGTTAACTTTTTGGGATATATGTTTCAGTGTTTATCTCACTATTTATGTTTAATTTTGGAGACGGACACTCTGAGATCATCCGCCACGTTCACACAAGATATATATTTATTTTTAATAAATGTCAGGGCCAAAAAAGTCCCCTCACACAGGTATGTTGAGCCAAACAGCGTTAGTACCTTAGTTGTGGTCTGGGATAGCTGTGGATATTCCCTCTAAACTGAAATCATCTCACAACCCCCCCTCCAACGTCTCGCGACCCCCCTAGGGGTCCCGACCCCCACTTTGGGAACCCCTGTTTTAAGGGGCAAAGCACAAGAGCCAAATAGTCCTTTAGGGAGCCAAAACACACTTTAGTTTCAGCCTCGGAAACAAAAACCCACTTCCTTGCTCCCTTGGGAGCAAAACACAAACTAACTCACCTCTGTTATTTAAATGGCACCTTAAGTTTGAAATCTCTGTCTTCCACAACTTTGGAACAGATTTTTCTCTTCCTCTTTTCGTTTATTGGTTTGTTTTCAATTGGACGTATAATTTTACATTCTGTGTTTCATAACTTTTCCATGCACGGGTTATGTGTACTTCCTTTTAAAGTTTATTTTCTTGTTCTTAATTGACATATGGGCGTTTAGGAGGGGGGTTTTGGCTGCAGATAATTTATAATTTTGTAATAATGTTGCATGTTATGTCTTGTCTGTCTCAAAAAAGTATCTATCCATTGATTGATCGATCTATCTATCTCTCTAAAGTATCAGCCTAGGAGCCAAAACCTACTTAAGTGTCCTCTTTGGAGCCAAAACGCCTAAGTTCCCTCATGAAGGCCAAAAGATACTTCTTTATTTGGGCCACATTAGGGAAATTTACAAAAATAAATAAATAAATAAATAAATGCTTAACCGCTTTATTGGGAGCCAAAACAAGCTCTGTCTGTGACTGATGCATGGTCAACTTTTCTCTTTTCCCTCCTCTCTCCTCGATCCTCTGTCTTCAGTCGCTCAAACAGGAAAGATGATCCTCAGGAGCCGGGTCGCGACATCAGAATCAGGCCGTTAAAACCTTGGCGTTTATTTACGGCGCGATAAAGGTCGGAGCCGTGGAGACGGAAACATCAACGACCATTTTATACGAACGGCGGTGAGGTCAGAGCTGATGGTGTTTGACTCATCCTCACTCAGACTTCATTAATAAATACATGAAATAAGAGAAGACGTTTTATTAAAGTTTTAAGATGAAAAGAAGCTGATTCTGGAACTTTTCTCTAATTTCACCACAAATAAAACAACAGTTTACACACTTCAACAAACATGAGGAGAAAACAACCAATCAGCTAAGTGCCTCATATTTCAGCTCGTGCATCCTCCTTTTTTTCTTTTTCATCATCAGCTGCTTCGTCCTCACGTGTGTCGCTATATTTATCTGTTCGTTACATTAATAAAATTAAAAACACGTCGTTTTTCCCTCGGGGCCTGGTGCTGAAATACAGCCGCTCTCTGGGGGTTAAAAGCTGTGACAAAAACATGAAATACGTCTTCAATATGTCCCTGCGGTTTTATCCGGGACTTGTAAACATAAATCAGACGTTGTTAAAGTGCTGCCCCCCCCCCCCCCCCGTGTGATAACAGCATCAGTTAAACAGCTGCAGCCTAATGCAAATGTAATGTCATGAAACCACAAAATTCAATTTAATACCAGATAAAAGAGCGGCCGGCTTTAGTGCGGGTCATTTGGCAGCGTGCGGCGCCATAACCATTACACACCGGTTAGACTTCATACTGAGCCCATTACCGCGGCGAACTGGCGAGGGGGCGGGGCTACTGGGAGCACGGGAAGAGCCCGGGGGGTGTTAAAGAAGAAATACTGACTGATGGAGGGATAAAGAGAGTTTACAGAGTAGAAACGATTTTTAACTCAATGTGTCACCAGTTTCCATCGACCTCAGTGTTTTTATTGAAGTTAGTTTTTATCCCAGGAGATTTTATTATGATTATATATTTACTCTGTGTTCTGATGCTAAATTAGTTCCAGGATTTTTGTTAATGATGTTTAATAATGTGAGATAATGTCACTAAAACATTATAAGGTCCATAATTACATTTTTCCAAACCAGTTTTGCAATTGAAGTCTGAAAATTAAAAAAAAATTGTCCGCTGATGGTTAAAGATTACATAGAAAGTAGTAAACAGCTAAGAACATCTAAAAAGCCAAACTTAACAGGCCTAAAGTTGTGTATAAATGTTGATTTTAAACATTAGGAATTGTTCTGAGTCAAAAAATCCACAACAAATGCTTGTTAAGTTTCTTGAAATGCAGACATTGGGCCTCATTCACAAAACGTTCACACGCACAAATTCGTGCCTAAATCATTCGTAAAAATCAAATCGTAAATCAATCATTCGTTTGACGCACAAACCTGTGATTCATCAAAGTTTTCTTACCTGAATTTCTTCTTACTTTGTGAACAAATGTAGAACCTCCTCAGACCATGAGTACGCACAAATAATGAATGATCAGCTGTCTATATAACTTAAAACACAGACTCTTTTCACTAAAAACATAACATTTCAAAACTACTTTCAGTAAAAGAAAAAAGCTTTAAATATATTCATTAATAAAAACTGTGCATTGGCTAAATTTATTAAATAACCATGAAACTGACACATTTTCGTCCTCATCATGTTTATAATATTGAATCTGAAATTAAATACTTAGTTTAGATTAAAAATAAAATCATGTGAATATCAGAATGTCACATTATTTTATGTTGATTAAATCATCGACTGCTCTGACAAACAGTTTCATAAAGTTGTGCAAACTGAATGAAGATATAAATTAATTTGCGTCTTCTTATGATTTTTTACCTTTTCTGAGTAAATGAGGCACACACAGCTCAGCTGTTCACTCAGATTTATTTACCTGTTTGTAAAAATATCCAGCTGCTGTTTTAATGTGTTATTTATGTTACGGATACACGGTACGATCTCCCTCACAGCAGCAGGAGAATCAGCTGATCATTTATCTCCGGTCAGGACGAGCGTCTGCAGACGAGTCTCTGAGACACCGAGAGAACGAGCTGTGAGGTTGATGCTGATGATGAGGACCTAAAGGAAGACTGCTCCTCCTCCTGAACCTCTGAACAGATGTCCTTATATGGATGAATTGGGGCGTGGTTTATGTTAATTTCAGGATGCAGGAACGCGCCTGTGGATTTAGAATGATTCTGATTCACTAATATACGCTGGAGCGAACAGAAACGGCTGCTGCGCACGTGTCATGAATCCGACGATGATTTTAAGTGTTTTCTCATTTCGTGCAGGGAGTAAGAACATTTCTACGCATTTATTCATGAATGTAAGTAAGTAAGTAGTAAACAGGATGATCTAGGATTGATGGGTTGTAGCAATGTAGCAAATGAAAATCAGAAACATTTTAATTTTTAAGTGTCAGTAGGGGGGGCTGTAAATAATTTGGCTTCACCTTATAGGAAGCTGTCATATCATCCATCTTTATCTGCAGCCTGAAGACCCAGCAGGAAATATTTGAATTTGTGAATTTGCAATAAAAAGCTTTGCACATTTTTATGAGTCAGTTTTGTCTCTAACTCCCCGGTGCTGAGTTTTATTTCCTGCTCAGAAATAAACCTGTAAACTTACAGGAGCTTTTTCTCTCTCTCTCTGTTTGTTATTCAGCCTCAGCTCAGAAAAACAAAAATGTATTTTTTTGTCTGTGACGCAGAAACTCAAGCAGCAAATTATTGTAAACAAACGCTCTGATTTGTTCCCGACACCTTTGTGATGTTCTCACCGAGCAACGACGCCAAACAGCTGCCAATCAAACGGCGCCGTCACGACGCCCCCTGACAGCTGACGACACACACACACACACACACACACACACACATTATTTACAGCACAACATGTCCTAACACACAACACAAAGAGAGTTTAAGCTTCAACAGTCGCATCTTATCTTATCGCCTGTTAAAGAAGTGTGTCTGTTGATTTTCTGGCTCTCAGATCAGCTGGAGGAACGTGAGTTTAAAAAGCTGCAGAAACTCTGCGACTCCATCTCTGCAGATAAGAAAGAGAGAAAATAACAAAAGTGTTTCAGACGGGAGACGCTCTCCTCCGACTCCTGAGAACCAAGACTTTCTGCTGATAAAAGTTTGACAACACTGACAGTTTATTCTCTCTCTTTGTGTAAAAATGTGACTCCAGCTGTCAGATCAAACACGCCAGAGAGAAAAGAAACATCTGGAGCCGAGAAGAAGCTTCACTTTTTTTTTTTTTTTCTGACAGTGGAGCGAGAAATTCACAAACGAACATTTTTGAATATTCGTGTCGAAAAAACAGAAATCAGGTTTAACCGACAGAGATCTGTCAAAGTATAAACAGAAACGCTTTTATCCAACATGAGAATGCTGAGAAAGTTTAGTTTCCCCATTTTTTCCTGTTGAGTTTTCATGCCAGGACAGCTTGTGATAGACAACAAGTGCTCCCTGCTTGACTGGTCTTGTGTAATAGCTCTATTAGAGCAGTGGTTCCCAAAGTGGGGGTCGGGACCCTTTGGGGGGTCGTGAGACATTGATAGGGGGTCGTCCCAAAATCGAAAACTATAAAGAATTCATGAACATTTTATCCATTATTGTGAGAATAAAAGCAAAAATTGGGGTGGAAGATAATATAAAATTATGCAAACAGAAAATGTTTTATCTGTTTTTCACATTTTTTTGTGTTTGATGCAGTGTACTCAGCAAAGTGCACATTAGTCTGTAAATTTTCCATCGATCAGTTAAATTAAGTATCCTCAGGAGGGTTTTGTTGGTTTTTGTCTGTTTTTGGATTGTCCCGTTAGTGTTGTACCACAGCAGGGGGTCACCAGTCCCTAACGCTGCTATTTTGGGGGTCACAGGCGGAAAAGTTTGGGAACCCCTGTCTTAAAGGGGCGTTTATTTCCACTCTATAGTTCCAGCTCTACTCTACTCGTCTCTACTGGGTTTGGTTATCTTTTCCTCTAGCCCGACTACAGACTCACGGTGGGCGTGGATCTTATAACACAGCTGCGCTAAAGTGCTGCGCAGAAGTGCGTGCATGTTCATCTATAACGCCACACAAACATCATTTTGTACTAACATATGTGCCACCGTGGTCTTTAAAGGAAAAAAAAAAAGCTTTAAAAAGATTTCATTAAAGTAATACAGTGGCTCAATGTGGGTCGTCATNTCTTTTCCTCTAGCCCGACTACAGACTCACGGTGGGCGTGGATCTTATAACACAGCTGCGCTAAAGTGCTGCGCAGAAGTGCGTGCATGTTCATCTATAACGCCACACAAACATCATTTTGTACTAACATATGTGCCACCGTGGTCTTTAAAGGAAAAAAAAAAAGCTTTAAAAAGATTTCATTAAAGTAATACAGTGGCTCAATGTGGGTCGTCATGACAACGGAGGTAAACAACAGCCTGGTGCTGCTGCACGCGGAGGAAAACGAAGGAGCTGCTTCCTGACATCAACTCTTCCCTGGATCTAGTGAGATCACTTTAATTTTTGATTTTTGGGCCTGGTATAGCAGAGATTTGTTGTTGATCAATCATTCTTCTTTGAACTGGTTTTCCTTTTTGGTTCCCTGTGGATTAATGGACTGATTGGTGCTTAAAGACTCTCGTGGCAGACAGATCGCTCCTGCACCGACCAACTTTGATTTAATTTAAAAGACTCTTTAAAGCCAACTATCTTTGCTGTTAACTTCTTTTTGCTTTAAAAAGGACTTTTAACTTCTTTAGGAATCATGAAGGAGCATTTTAGGGCTGTATTTTGTCTTCATTCAGTCTGGTTCTGTGCCGTCAGGTTTAA
>RPOG01001307.1:86529-113425 GCA_008086565.1 Thalassoma bifasciatum
ATGGGCTGAAGAAAGACATTTCTACACAAATGCCACAAAGTTTCCTGCTTACAATACGCCAAACAGCACAGAGACAAGCCTCAAAACTTCTGGAACAAAGTCATTTGGAGTGATGAGAGCAAAAGTGAACTTTTTGTCCACAACCATAAACATTGTTCCATTTGGAGAGGAGTCAACAAGGCCTATGATGAAAGGTCCACCATTCCTACTGTGAAACACGGAGGTGGATCACTGATGTTTTGGGGATGTGTGAGCTACAAAGGCTCAGGAAACTTGGTCCAAACTGATGAATGAAGGATGAATGCAGCATGTTATCAGAAAATACTGGAGGAAAATTTACACTCATCAGCCCAGAAGCTGCACATGAGACGTACTTGGACGTTCACACATGACAATGATCCAAAACACAAGGACAAGTGGACCTGCCATTTGCTACAGCAGAAGAAAGGGAAGGTTCTGGAGTGGTCATCTCAGTCTCCTGACCTCAATATCATTGAGCCACTCTGGGGAGATCTCAAACCTGCAGTTCATGCAAGACAGAGCAAGAATTTACAGGAACTGGAGGCTTTTTGCCAAGAAGAATGGTCAGTTTTACCATCTGAGAAAATAAAGACCCTCATCATAAAATAAATATATGAATATTAGCATTAGTGTCTTTCACAAAAAGTGACATATAAACATAAAAAAATTTTAAGTATGCACAATCTACTTAGAAATGTGTGGTATAAATATAATAACAAAGTTTTGGTGTGTTGCACAAGTACTGACATAAGATCATTATAAAAACAATGTTTGATTTCTATTATAAGAATCTGTTTATTTAGACAGGTTAAAGTCGTATTTTGTTGAATTCTTGAGTTACATTGCTGCCTTTTGGCATAAAATTGATATTGATATACAAAAAAATAATGTAAAGTCATTAAACACAATTTTCCTTCTTTTCTTGTCATTAACTAATTATTGTAATTACTCACTAGCGCCCCCTATGAGTGCTGGACCTCTAGCATTTGCCTGTACTCCTGTCTTTAAAGACCAAAACACAATGTGAATCAAATATGATGATAAGTTTAAAACTTTATGTTGTGAAACTTCAAGTATCAGACAGTTTCTTCTTCTTATTAAACCAAAGTTTGTTTTTTATGTTGTTTTCCTTTAAAATAAAGAGAAATGCTCCTTTATCTCAGGTTTAAATCAGGGAAATAAATTATGCTGGTCTGAGTTTTCTGGGGCTGATATTTCATAAAATAACTCATCCAGACGGTTAAATCTGTTTCCTCCTGACTCAGCGACCTCTGTGACTTTCAGCCTGCAGACGTTTTTAAAGCGGGTGAAGTTGCGAGCGTCTCCTGACTGTAATCAGAGCGACACCTGTGATTATCGTCTGTTTATGGGATTTAATTACGCTGAAATTAAACTTCCCTCATTTAGCGGCTGAACTGCAGGAGGTCTCTGCGGGCCCCTCAGAGGCCCCTGGACCTGCTGCAGGAGAAATAATCAGCCTGTCAGACGCTGAATCATTGAATTAATCACAGACCGTGAGTCAGACCTGATGACCTGTGGTTTCATTCACACTGAGCGCGCTCCATGGCGCCGTGTTGGTGCAGAAAGAGCAGAGAGTTTATTACCCGTAGTTTGGAGCTGAGATTAATTTAATATCAGGGGGATTTTATTCTGAAAATCCTGAAATCCATTTAAATGACAAACATCTGGAGAATGAATTATAAGAAAAATAGAAATAATTTAAAAAATATCAAAATGAAAAACTGGCTTTGTTAATGTTTCCCCTTTTTGTTTCGTTTTGCACATAAAGATAAGAAATAAAAAAAAAGGCCAAAGATTTCAGCTTTTGCCGCATAATTCTGACTTTTTATCCCAGAATTTCTGCCTTGATATCTCAAATTATTGATTCATATCTCTAAATTTGGACTTTTTCATCTCAAAATTTTGACTTTTTATGTCAGAATTGGGACTTTGACAAGTTAAATAGTTAATTTTTATGTCAAAATCTAAACTTTTGTCTCATAACTTTGACTTTTGATTTCAGAATTGCCAGACACCAGGGGGCGGGGCTTATGACCTCTACTGCAGCCAGACACCAGGGGGCGGGGCTTATGACTTATACTGCAGCCAGACACCAGGGGGCGGGGCTTATGACCTATACTGCAGCCAGACACCAGGGGGCGGGGCTTATGACCTATACTGCAGCCAGACACCAGGGGGCGGGGCATCTGCTGGAGGCTTCAGTTTGAGCCGAACGTTGTTACGTCCACTTATTATACAGACTATGTTCCAGGTTTGTTTAAAACCAAAGAATCAAACTGAAAACTGTTTGTTTAATATTAATCCCTGAATAAAACTTCACCAGAATAATACCAAGAATTCATCTGCAAGTTTTAAGGAAAGTTTCAAATACAAAAGGAAAAATATGAGACACAAAAAGAGAGAGTAAAGCCAAACAGACCACGGCTGATCCAAAGTTAAAACCAGAACCTAAAAATCACCATTTTTGCTTCATGTGGAAGTTTCACATTCTGCAGTTTATTATTTTATTCTGTCTATTTGTTAAAAAGGCTCTTTGATTGTGTTCTTCTTTTATTCTCTTTTTTAATGTATATTTTTATATATTTATTATTCTCATTTCTATGATTGGGCTAATTTTGTCCCACCCATGTTTTACATGGGTTGAATGACAATAAAACTCCTTGAATCCTTGAATCCTTAAATATGGAACTTTTCTTCAAAAATTTTGGCTCTTAATCTGAAACTTTTGGCTTATAATAATAATAAAAAAAAGATATTTGTCTCATATATTGAGTTTTTTAAGTCTTTAAATTTCAACTTTGTGTCTCATAATTCTGACTTTTTTGTGTCTCCTCAGTGTCTTTTTACTGCCCCCCTCTGGTGTGGAGGTGTAGTGCAGTATTTTTTTTTTTCTCCACACGTCTTAAAGCTTCTTTTACCTTCGTTCGTTACCATGACGACTTCATCCTCATTTATCCCCAAATCAGAACAGTGATGAGGTTTGAAGTTTCTGTTTGCTGAGAAATGAACCCACAGAGGATAAACAGATTCAAGAGCTCGGGGTGGGGGGTGGTGGGGGGGTTGAGGGGGGGGTGGAGGTCGTTTGGCATCCCATAATCCCACAGAGGGAATTGAAACGAGTGAATGGTCTGAATTGAAAGAGCTGAGGAGAAAAACTCAGCTTGAAGGATCATTATGTGAGAGGACGACACAGCCGTAAAGACTCATCCAATTTTATGGACGCACGCGGCTGAGACATTAACGCAGCCGTCTCATTCATCCACACACACACACACACACACACACTCAGAGACAGCGTGTGTGTGTGTGTGTGTGTGTGTGTGTGTGCAGCTAAACGTGCTCCTGTAAATTAAATTATCTAACACCACGTCTGTAAATAACTCAGCATTAAGTCTCTTAATGTACAGTTCTGACAGAGGCTGCATTCAATCAGCTGTTTGTGCTCACACACACACACACACACACACACAGACTCTTTGAGACAACAGTTTATTATTTAAATGATGAAGATTTATCTTGGTGCAGACGTGAGGAGAAGATTTAAACTGAAACAAACTCAAAGTGACAAAATGATCAATGTTTACATCCTGAGGTGAGTTTTTTTCTTTTTTTTTTAAGAAGTTTAAATTCATAATTTCAACTCTTTATCTAAGAATTTTGGCTGTTGTATTATTTTGATGATTTATCTCAAAACGCTGTTTTATTTTTCAGATAATTTTAAACTTTTTGATCCATGAACTTTTACTCTAAATCTCAAGATTTGGAGTTCTCTTCATAAAATTGACTTTTTATTTTTACAACTTTGAATTTTGAATTTACAATTTCAACTCCTTATCTAAGAATTTAAACTTTTTTATCTCAAAATTCCCACTTTTCATCTCATAATATCTCAAAGATGTGATTTTTTTACCAGATAATTTTGACATTTGAACCCTAAATTTATGTTTTGATCTCAAAATTTACACTTTGATCTAATGATCTAACTTTTTATCTTAAAATGTTTTCTATTTTCCAGATAGCGTTTGCCTTTTTATCTCAAAATTTGGAAATTTCCCTCATAGTTTTGACTCCAATATCTTTAAATTGTGACTTTTCTTTACAACTTTGAAATTTCAATCTATAATTTTGACTCTGTATCAAAAGTTTCTTGAAATGCAAATAAGGTTTTAAAAGTCTTATTTGTGTATTTTTATAATTGTTTTAACCCTGCCTGAAATTTTGTATTTTAATATCAGTTAAATTTCACCAAAATTATTTGGCGACCCCCAGAAATCATCTCATGACCCCCGTTGGGGTCACGACCCGCAGGTTGAGAAACGCGGGTTTAAAAAACCAGTTCAGACCAATCAGAATCAAGCATCTTGCAGTAAAAAATAAACTTTTTATCTGCTTTTTGAAGTTTGTTTGTTAGATGTAAAGGTAAAAAATAAAAACAGTTGTTATCCCACTTTGTGTTTTTTATAAAAGAAGAAGAATCGACTGAAAAGAAATGTTTGAAGTGTCGGTTCAAAGAGAGGACGGTTACAAATGAACATGTCGAGCGTCTGTTCAACAGAAAGTTTTTGTTTTTCTGATTGAATTTGAAACTAAAGGAAGGTCAAACACTCTTCAGTCTGAGAGGAAGAGAAATAAACTGTTTCCATGATGAGACTCTGAAATGATGTCAGACGAATAAAAATAAAAACAGAAACTCATTTCCAACATGCTGCTCTCTCTTTTTTATCGTTGAAGTGATTCATTGGCTGCGTCCGACCCTCCGGACTCATCAGACGTCATTAATCTTCGGTTTTACTCCTGGATGAGTTCATCACCGTTTATTCATTTTTATCCTCAGACTCAGAAATTGTCTGAACCGTTTCCATCAAAACCTGATTCTCTGAGCTCTTCTGCTTCTCAAAGGATGTTTTCCAAACTTCTTATTTTCTGAAATTAATTACTTTTCATTTTGGAGTTAAACTCTGATATTAGAGTTTAATGATGTGGAATAAAAAGCTGAATATCCAGACGCTCTTTTCTTCAGGCCTCAGGCTGTTTTCTCTCTCTCACTAACGTTTCATGGATTTTATTGACAGAACAATAAACTGAGGACGATCACAGCAGCTGTTTGGCTTCACTTTGTCCGTCTGTGGGTCCATGTGTCTTTAACTGTGAGACCCCAGAGTTCGTGAGACGACCTCTGACTCCCAAAGTGGAATAAAAACAGTCCTCTTGGGACAAAACACAGCCGAAAAAGTATTTTGGCTTCTTGAGCAAAAGTATGTGCTATGTTGTCCTTTTGGGATCCAAAATGTGTGCTTAAGTGTCTATTTTGGAGCCAAAATATGTGGTAAAATGCACTTTTCACAGGCCAAAACATACATCAAATTCCCCTTGTGGGAACCAAAAAACAATCTTAATTTCCCTCTCGGGAGCCAAAACACATGCTTTGGTGCCCTCTATGGAGCCAAGATCCCTGGAAATTATTATCTTGGTAATCAGAACAAAAGCTTAAAGAATTACCAGTATCTAAAAACAGGGTTACCACCAAAAATAAAAAAGGCAAAAATAATAAAGTGGTAAGCTCTCACCTGCCCGACGACTAACTGAAGAGAGTGCTCAGAACTAAGTTAGAACAAAACCAAACAACAGTGTTTAAACAAAATATTACCAGACACAAAAAGGTCACTAGAAACAAAACTATAAATCAAACATCACACCTCATGGATGAGCAGATCCCGGACGAGCCCCCATTTGTTACGCCCCAACTATAAGTGGCCCTTTGGGACTAACAACAATCCAGAAAAGATTCACGTAAAACATACTGAAACACACTTTAAACAATACAAAAAGACAGACAAAACAGACAAAAAAAGCACTAAAGTGCCATCCAGGCAGCCGAAACCAAGCGCAAGTATCGTATTGAGAGTCCGATCTGTGGAAAATGCTCTTATGGAGCCAAAACACAAACTAAAGTGCCTTTTTTTGGGAGGCAAAATGAGCATCGAAGTGTCCTCCTGGTTGGTAAAACACACCAACCTGCCTCCTTGGCTGTTTTAATTATAATAAAACATCTTCTAGGAGCCAAAACATGAGCTGGAAGTGCTTTTTTTTTTTACTTCAGTCTTTCAAAAGTCTGCCGGCCTCTGATTGGCTGATGAGTGGTTTGTGTTAACGAGCAGACGAACAGGTGTTTCTAACAAAGTCGACCCTGAGCGTGTTTCTCTGCGACCTCCTGTTCTCACACCGTGACCTGACAGACGGCGAGATTCTGCTCTCCGACCTCGCCCGTTAACCTTCGCCGTTCGGGAGCCGTGATGTTCATTTCCTGGTCGTGACCCTTTTAAAGAAAAACTTCTCTGACAGAAAAAATCTTCACCCTGAGACTCAAACTTTGTCGAGTTCAGACGAGAAACTTCTGAACTTACACAACCTGAACAATTTGAGAGGAAGACAAAAAACATCCTCAGACGGACGCTAACGAGCCGTCTGAGGCTGAGACGGAGGCGTTTAGTCCTGCGCCGACAGGTCGACGTGTTTCTGACAGAAGCTGCTGTTCTCAGGTCGGTTAAAGTCACAGAGAAGAAGAAGAAGAAAGTGCTGGTTCAGCAGAGAAAGTCTGATCTCAGAGTTCATAATAAAAACTAAAGAGTTGAATAAATGACGGCGGTGTGAAGTTCAGCTCTCTCAGATATGAAACAGAAACCGTCTTTGATTTGTGTCCAGGATTTAGAGCCATTTGGAATAAAACGCCATCGTCCAAACTGTTGACTCAGTGTCTTTTTTAATAGTCGCAGACATTACTTTTTATGGCGCCGGGATCCCTGCCAAGGCTAAATGGTGTCATCCTGATCCAATCCTGAGCCAGCGCTCGTTACCTGCACTCACAGGTGATGTCACCCCCCGATTCATCACCTACCACTGCTGATAAACTCCTGAAGAAAACATTAAACCAGTGTAAACACCACGAGAAAGAAGGAAGTTTTCTCCTCTCAGCTCTGATGCTGAGATTCGGATCATTCTGGATATTTTTCATGCTCAGGTTTATCAGAGGTTTCCATCAGTCCAAAAATCAACAGGCCTTTTATCAGGAAGCCCCAAATATCAAATATTCACTCAGGTGAAGACAGAAGTTTTAGAGGAAGTAAATTAAGCTTTAAGAGTGTTGAAAATAAAGCACTACACTGCTCTCTTGGGAGACAATATGTCCACTAAAATGCCTTCTTGGAACCAAAACAACATTACAAATGCAGAATAAATGATGGTTACAACATAATAAACTGCCCTCCTGGGAGCAAAGCTACAGCGCGCTCCTCTTAGAAACCAAAATCTGCAAAAGTGCCCTCTTAGGAGACAAACAAGTTAAAATACCCTCTTTTGAAATAAAACACTTCTTCTTACTTGTTCTCCTTGTTGCAGAACTTGGTCCAACCTGCCCTGCTGGGAGCCAAAACTGAAACTGAGATGCCCCTCTGGTTGCAAACCGACGTTTATCAGCCGTTTTAGCTGGTTGCCACACAATGAGTACAGGCATGTACTTAAATTCACTTTTGGAAGCCGAAATGCAGTGGACTCTTGGGAGCCAAAACACGCTAAGGTGCCCTTTCAGAAGCCGTTATACTCAAAGTGTCTTCCTCTGAGACAAAATACTTGCAAAAGTTCACTTTTGGAAGAAAAAACATGTGCCAAAGTTACTTTTGGGGGTCAAAACATGTGCCAAAGATCACTTTTGGGAGTCAAAACATGTGCCAAAGTTCACTTTTAGGAATCGAAACATGTGCCAAAGTTCATTTTTGGGAGTCAAAACATGTGCCAAAGTTCACTTTTGGGAGTCGAAACATGTGCCAAAGTTCATTTTTGGGAGTCAAAACATGTGCCAAAGTTCACTTTTGGGAGTCAAAACATGTGCCAAAGTTCATTTTTGGGAGTCAAAACATGTGCCAAAGTTCACTTTTGGGAGTCAAAACATGTGCCAAAGTTACTTTTGGGAGTCAAAACATGTGCCAAAGTTCATTTTTCGGGGTCAAAACATGTGCCAAAGTTCACTTTTGGGAGTCAAATCATGTGCCACAGTTACTTTTGGGAGCCTAAACATGTGCCAAAGTTCAATTTTGGGAGTCAAAACATGTGCCACAGTTCACTTTTGGGGGTCAAAACATGTGCCAAAGTTCACTTTTAGGGGTCAAAACATATGCCAAAGTTCACTTTTGGGAGCCAAAACATGTGCCATAGTTACTTTCGGGAGTCAAAACATGTGCCATAGTTACTTTTGGGGGTCAAAACATGTGCCAAAGTTCACTTTTAGGGGTCAAAACATGTGCCAAAGTTCACTTTTGGGAGCCAAAACATGTGCCAAAGTTCACTTCTGGGAGTCAAAACATGTGCCATAGTTACTTTTGGGAGCCAAAACATGTGCCAAAGTGCTCTCTTGGGAGTTAAAACATATGCCAAATGCATTTTTTAGCCAAAACATATGCCAAAGTTCACTTTTGGGAGCCAAAACATATGCCATAGTTACTTTCAGGAGTCAAAACATGTGCCATAGTTACTTTTGGGGGTCAAAACATGTGCCATAGTTACTTTTGGGAGTCAAAACATGTGCCAAAGTTCACTTTTGGGAGTCAAAACATGTGCCAAAATTCACTTTTGGGAGTCAAAACATGTGCCATAGTTACTCTTGGGAGCCAAAACATGTGCCAAAGTTCACTTTTGGGAGTCAAAACATGTGCCAAAGTTCACTTTTGGGGGTCAAAACATGTGCCAAAATTCACTTTTGGGAGTCAAAACATGTGCCATAGTTACTCTTGGGAGCCAAAACATGTGCCAAAGTTCACTTTTGGGGGTCAAAACATGAGCCAAAGTTAACTTTTGGGGGTCAAAACATGTGCCAAAGTGCACTTTTGGGGGTCAAAACATGTGCCAAAGTTCACTTTTGGGAGCCAAAACATGTGCCATAGTGCTCTCTTGGGAGTTAAAACATGTGCCAAATGCCCTTTGAACCAAAACATGTGCCAAAGTTCACTTTTGGGAGTCAAAACATGCCATAGTTACTTTTGGGGGTCAAAACATGTGCCATAGTTACTTTTGGGAGTTGAAACATGCCATAGTTACTTTTGGGAGTCAAAACATGTGCCAAAGTTCACTTTTGGGAGTCAAAACATGTGCCAAAGTTCACTTTTGGGGGTCAAAACATGTGCCAAAATTCATTTTTGGGAGTCAAAACATGTGCCAAAGTTCACTTTTGGGAGTCAAAACATGTGCCAAAGTTCACTTTTGGGGGTCAAAACATGTGCCAAAATTCATTTTTGGGAGTCAAAACATGTGCCAAAGTTCACTTTTGGGGGTCAAAACATGTGCCAAAATTCATTTTTGGGAGTCAAAACATGTGCCAAAGTTCTCTTTTGGGAGCCAAAACTTCAAAATGTAGACTTTTGTCATCTCAAAATTTTGACCTCAAATGAGAAAGTTTGGACTTTTTTCACATGATCTTAAACTGATTTCTTAAACTTTAAAGGTTTTATCTCAAAATCTTGACTTTTTGTCTCAGAATTTTGTCTTTATTTCTCTAAATTTTCTCTTTTAGTATTATACATGTGACAGTAGCAGGTAGTGCCTCGCTCTCTGAGGAAACTCGTCTTTCTGACGGTCTGTCGCCTTTTCTCGCCTACGCTCCGCCGCTGGCACACGGCGCCCTCCTCCACAGGAAGTCTCTGGGTTTTGGCCTCGTTTAGACCCGGTCCCGCCGCGGCGTGCAGAGATCTGCTGCTCGGTTTGGACCTGATACTTTCACGTTTGACAGAGACTCAGCTCTGGCAGAGATTAACAGGACGATCATTCGCCGTTAACAGCTTGATCTCGTGCTCCAGCTGGTCTGGAGAAGCACCAAATCACCGCCACCGCCATCGCCGCCGCCATCCTGAGTCTCTGGCTGCTCCACGCACAGCAAACTGTTGAGAGGACGGCGGCCAAAACGGCGCCGGATCAGACGTCGTGCTGCTCTTTGAGTCCAAACACAGGCGGAATAAAAGACGACAGACACAATAATGAGCGTGTGTGTTTTGGTTCGGAGCAAATTTACGGTTTGTTTCCTCGCCGCCTGAGTCACAGTCACAGTCAGATCAGCTGTCGCCTCTTTGGACAATTAAGCTGCTCTCAACGCTGATGATGTCACTTCCTGTTTGACTCTGTGAGGCCTTTAACTGACGTTCTGAGGTTCCAGTTTTATCTTTTTTTAACTGAAATATTCTTTTTTTATTTCAAAGTTTAGTTGCTCATTTGTTTGTTTCTCTGATTTTACATCTTTGAAAGCCAGAATGTTGATATTTTTGTGCTTTAATTCATCTTCAACAGTGATAACAACCCTTTATATTGATTTATTACAACCATTAATAACAATCTTCTCCCTACTTATATAAATATGACGTATACACATAGTGGCACTTATGAATCTCTTTGTTTCAAGGCCATGTGGGGACTTTTTAAATGATCTACAAATTATCTCTGAGAGGACACCTTTGAGTTTAATGGCTCCTTAAAGGGCACCTAAGCATGTTTTGACCCCCAAATGTGAACTGTGGCACATGTTTTGGCTCCAAAGAGAACATTTTGTCATGTTTTGGCTCCCAAAAGTGAACTTTGGCACGTTTCTTTAAATCATGCTTTAATGAAGTTTTCACTATGTACAGTAACATTTACAAACTTG
Source organism: Thalassoma bifasciatum (assembly GCA_008086565.1). Taxonomy (NCBI): domain Eukaryota; kingdom Metazoa; phylum Chordata; class Actinopteri; order Labriformes; family Labridae; genus Thalassoma; species Thalassoma bifasciatum. The sequence continues at coordinate 97,250 of RPOG01001307.1, forward strand.
ACAGAAAATTACATCAAACCATTGAAACATCAGAAGCTTTTACTCTAATGTGAGGATGAAAATGAAAACTGAAGGTAAGAATTGTTTCCAACTTTTAAATAAAAGGTCAATATTCTAATACAAAAAGAGAAAATTTAGAGAAATAAAGACAAAATTCTGAGACAAAAAGTCAAGATTTTGAGATGAAACTTCTTAAGTTTAAGAAATCAGTTTAACATTATGTGAAAAAAGGAAGTCAAAATTCTAAGATTTAAGTTGAAATTATTAGAAATAAATACAGGGGCAAAAAAATAATATAATAAAAAATAAAAAGAAGATTTTTCGATAAGATAATGAATTTTGACTCTTCTCAAAACCTAACACCCATTCCTGCTTTTTCTAAACCGGACTTTTTTGAATTGTATTTTTAGTTTTAAAAACTGAAGAACAAAAAGAGATATCTTTGACTCTTAACTTTTAAAAATGATGTAGTGCAAAATATTCTTAATTGTGTCAAGTTAAATACATTAAAATCAACAACAATCCCAAAGAAAAAAGGATTTTTCCAACAGTCTCACACTCAAAGACAGATCCTGGATCAGTCAGGAGCAAAAAAAAAAATCGCAGCTTTAGCGATCACATGATCACGATGTCTGAAATTGCGATTTCGATCAAAAATCGATTGATCGTTCAGCCCTGATCTTTAACCTGATAAAAGACAGATTCTGTCCACAGGTGTCGCTGCAGTTGAGGCCGAACATAAAGACGTCACAGAGACTTTAAAAGACGAGTCCTGTCTCTGAGCGTTTGTTTCTGAGCAGCTCGAGGTTTGTTTTTTTTTTCCTCTTCTCTCCTGGAGCCGAGTTGGTTACTGGTCGTCTTCCAGCTGCGATCAAATAACTGGAAGTTAGCTCCGCTCATCAATCCAGGGCTAATGGGCTGTGGAAAGTGCAGCAGCGACTGTTATCACACTGGAGAGGGAACTTGAGGATTTCTGGGCTCAAACCCAGACGCGGAGGGCAATTTGGCTTCGATTTCCATCGGCGCGCGCCCCCTATTCAGCTGATGGACAGCGAGAGCGCCATTTTTCAGCACAACAGGCTCGGAAATAGCCGAAAAAGGAGCTGAGGGCGACAGAATTACCCCCCCCCCCTTCCCCGTGAGTCTGAATTAACCAGGATCCGTGTCTGTGGTGAAACTTTTCACTTCTAACTTCATCTGGGCTGGAAGCCTGCGAGTGACGAGCGCTCACTTCTAATGCATCCAGCTCCGATTCGAGCAGAGATTAGTCACCTCTCTGCGCCGCCACAAATTCAATTTTGGAAATGAACCCGGAGCTTCACAGCACGGCGGCGAAACAGAGAGTTAAAATAAGGACACCAGAGGGAGAGGAGATAAAAGAGCAGCAGGTAAAGTAACACAGGTGAGAGTCAGAGTCTGTGAGAGCGGATTTAATCCCACAGATAACTTTCACCCAGACGACTAATTCAACACCTTCACTTCAAGAGAGAAGAAAGAAGTTTGATGTGAGAGAGATTCACGGGCTCAGACGAGTTTATTAATAGAGAGAAATACTTTCCAAATGAAACAGAGACAGACTTCTGGCTTATCGCTCAGTTAGAGGACATTAACTGGACAGACGGACGGATTTCTGCAGAGACAGTTCGTCACTAACCACAGAGGAAGAAAAAATCTGGAATAAATACTCGGGTTTCAACAGCTGCAGTTCCCTGACTGTCCACCAGGGGCTGATGTCACTGTTTGTTTATAAAAAAATAAAAACATCTGAAATAGAAATTAAAGTTTGAAAAAAAAGACTCAGAAATGTAGAATATTAGAATAATGAACAGGTAAAAAGAAGATTATACCAGTGAAGCCTATAGCAGTCTTATGGAGCTTTTCCACTCTACTATTCCAGCTCTACTCTACTCGTCTCTACTGGGTTTGGTTCTTTTCCTCTAGCCCGACTACAGACTCACGGTGGGCGTGGATCTTATAACACAGCTGCGCTAAAGTGCTGCGCAGAAGTGCGTGCATGTTCATCTATAACGCCACACAAACATCATTTTGTACTAACATATGTGCCACCGTGGTCTTTAAAGGAAAAAAAAAAGCTTTAAAAAGATTTCATTAAAGTAATACAGCGGCTCAATGTGGGTCGTCATGACAACGGAGGTAAACAACAGCCTGGTGCTGCTGCACGCGGAGGAAAACGAAGGAGCTGCTTCCTGACATCAACTCTTCCCTGGATCCAGTGAGATCACTTTAATTTTTGATTTTTGGGCCTGGTATAGCAGAGATTTGTTGTTGATCAATCATTCTTCTTTGAACTGGTTTTCCTTTTTGGTTCCCTGTGGATTAATGGACTGATTGGTGCTTAAAGACTCTCGTGGCAGACAGATCGCTCCTGCACCGACCAACTTTGATTTAATTTAAAAGACTCTTTAAAGCCAACTATCTTTGCTGTTAACTTNGCTCTGTCACCCTAAACCAGTTTTTCGGATATTAATTGTTTCCTCAATCGTTTACCTCAGGAATTATCCCGACTTGCTAAAATCTTTTTCTAGTTTAACACTAAAAAGACCGTCTATGTTACTAAAGTTAACCTAAGTGCTAAAAGAAATTTAGTTTGAAATCACTTCAAAAGTGATACATGTCATTGTAAATGTTTGAACTGTCTTTTAATGTAGTTTGGTTTGAAACATCAGAAGCTTTTACTCTAAAGTGAGGATGAAAATAAAAACTGAAGGTAAGAATTGTTTCAAACTTTTACATAAAAGGTCAATATTTTAATATGAAATGTGAAAATTTTGAGAAATAAAGACAAAATTCTGAGACAAAAAGTCAAGATTTTGAGATGAAACCTTTAAAGTTTAAGAAATCAGTTTAAGATCATGTGAAAAAAGTCCAAACTTTCTCATTTAAGGTCAAAATTTTAAGATGACAAAAGTCTACATTTTGAAATAAAAAGTTTAAATTTTGATGTAGAAAGTCAAAATTCTAAAATTAAGTTGAAATTATTAGAAATAAATACAGAGGCAAAAAAATAAAAAATGAAAAGAAGATTTTTCGATAAGTTAATAAATTTTGGCTCTTCTCAAAACCTAACACCCATTCCTGCTTTTTATAAACCGGACTTTTTAAATTGTATTTTTAGTTATAAAAACTGAAGAACAGAAAGAGATATCTTTGACTCTTAACTTTTAAAAATGATGTAGCGCAAAATATCCTTAATTGTGTCAAGTTAATTAAAATAAAATCAACAACAATCCCAAGGAAAAAAGGATTTTTCCAACAGTCTCTCACTCAAAGACAGGTGTGTGTGAAACAGCTGATATAACAGATCCTGGGTCAGTGAGGAGCAAAAGAAAACAATTGCGGCTTTGGCGATCACATGATCATGATGTATAATTAACAAAGACTTAAGCTGTTTGAGCCTGTAAAAGTCTAAGGCTTTATTAGTCTGAGTCTTTAAGCCTATAACAGTTTGAGTCTGTAATACAAACCTTATTAAATTCCTTAAAAGTTACAAGATGAGTTTCAAAATGCAAAAAGAAGAAATGGGAGAAAAAAATAAATAAAAACGGAGTCAAAGCCTTTTTATTTTCAAACAGAGGAAAAATGTGAATTTGTTCGTTTTCTCAGTTCTTCAGATTTTGATCAGGGGTTTGTTTCTGATAAAGCAGCTTTTATAGAGTCAGAGTCTTTGGAGGTTTAATGAGTCGATTTATCAACACTTCTTTTCTCCGCTCTTAGTTCTGGTGGCGGCGTTAATTAACAGTCGGTGTGACCTCACTGCGGCGAAACGCCTCACCCCGCTGAAATCCCTCACAAAGACAGAGGTCAGCCGCTGGAACAGGATAAAACACGACCCCCGCTCCTCCTATCTCATCTCCCTCCTTATCTGCTAATGAAGCCTCGGAGAGGACGGAGGAGAAAAGACTCCATTAGCACAATTACGGCAAAAATAACAAACCGTGGCTGTTTGTGGGAGAAGAGCAAACACGATGGACGTAAAGAGCCGAGAGCTGCTGGGAAAAGACGAGAGATGCTTCAGAAATATCAAAGAACACACTGTACTGGAATAAATACTTTAAAAAAAACTCAAGGATCATCCAGAAAAGTACATTAACAGAGTTGAAGAACAGGTCAGCTTTAAGAGAATCACTGCAAAAACTGACATATAAGCAAGAGTTTAAGTCTTAATTTAAGCAAAAACTGCATTTCTAGACTTAGGCCCAATTCCAATTCCTGTCTTAACCCTCAATCTCAAAATGCTCCCGTGAAGTGTAAGTTCTGTCCTGATTCTCAGAAAGTTAAAGTTGAGGGTTAAGTTTGAGGCTGTTTCTCCCTCAATACTGAGATTCTCCGACACCACCCTTGGGACTAAGGGACACCCAGAATGCATTGCGTATTTTCAGTAAATAAACATGGCGTCCAAAGCGGCAGAGAAGGAGAGCTACAAATATAGTATTTTCTTTGTTAATGGAGATATAAATATTAGGAAAACCATTGTATTATCTTAGTTTAGACCCATTTTATGGATTATTTACCTCGTTGTCAATAGCGTCCGGTGCGGACAAGCCATGTTGCTATCGTTTAAGTTAGTAAACGTTACAAAATGGTCATTTTTCTCCGTGGTAATGTAATTGTTTTATCAAGATAACAGCCTATATAACATGCTTGTGCTGATAATGGTATAAGATGACCGGGCTAATGTCATCTCCTGTAGCCGCAGAGTTATGTAACGATAGTTATAGCTGGTGTTTACCTTTCAATAAACTATGGCAGGGGTTCCCAAACTTTTCTGCCTGTGACCCCCAAAATAGCAGCGTTAGGGACTGGTGACCCCCTGCTGTGATACAACACTAATGGGACAATCCAAAAACAGACAAAAACAAACAAAACCCTCCTGAGGATACTTAATTTAACTGATCAATAGAAAATTTACCAACTACTGTGCACTTTGCTGAGTTCACGGCATCAAACTTGAACAAAAACATGTGAAAAACAGATAAAACATTTTCTGTTTGCATGATTTTATATTATCTTTAACCCAAATTTTTGCTTTTATTCTCACAATAATGGATAAAATGTTCATGAATTGTTCAGTTTTCGATTTTGGGACACATTCCACGACCCCCTATCAATGTCTCCCGACCCCCCAAAGGGTCCCGACCCCCACTTTGGGAACCACTGAACTATGGTTTGCTGTGACAGCTGAATATGTCCGTGGTTGTGTTATTTATACAGATATTTTTTTGATCACGCTAACCGAAGGAATAACTGACAGACAGTCCACAACAATTTCACTTGCATTTAAGGGGTGTCCCATTTCTAAGTCACAAGATACTTAACACTTGGTTTTGAGGGCGACTAAGGTTGAGGGTTAAGAAAGGAATTGGAATGGGGCCTTAATTCATTTTCCTGAAACTCAAACCTGTTTTTAGTGAACTTCCCGCTCCGATCACTCGCCATCTTTGCTCCTGTTCGTGTGATGAAGTGAAATCACGGTCGGTGAAAAACTTCCAGGAGCAACTGTTGGCTTCGTTTATTTCCCCTCGGATGGAGAAATGCACTCTGGGAGAAATCTTACATGACTTTTTATGAATACAGAGAGAGCGAGAGCGAGCGCCCGCCACACTTACCAACTATTTCATCAGCGTGGCGAGCGAGTTTTTCTGATATCCCAAAGAATCAGGAGGATTCTGGGAGCAGAGCAGCCGCTGATTTAATAACACGAAACCTCCGTGTGGAGTTCCACTTGTGCAGCTCGTTTGTCACGGCGACATGTTTTCGGCGCTGATAAGACGAGCTGAGCATGTTTCCAGCTCCATGCGTGAAGAAGACTGCATCTGCTGCTGATGCTGCGGCGGTTAAAGGTTGTGTAGGAGGAGAGGACGGCGAGCAGCAGAAACCTGGATCTAATATTTCACTTTATTCTCCTGCAGTTTAAAAAAACGCAGAAACAGAGAGAAGGAGCGAACGTGGCTTCAACAAATGGAAAGATGAGCCGGGGTCGAGGAGATGAAGCCCCTCCTCTTCCTGCTCTTCCTCTGCTGTTATTTTTTTAAAAGCAAGGAAAGCTCATTATAGACGCAACATTAACTCTGTTATAGATTTAATAAATCCTTTAGCCTAACACGACCATCAATCAGCGCTGACGCCGGAGCATTATTTAAAGCAGCTCCTGAGCCCGCGGCGCGGTTTTAAAGGTTGATTGGATTTTATTTATTAGCTGCAGCGAGGAGCTTTCTCTGCCCCCAGTGTAAATCTAATAGACTGTATGTGTTACTCTGCTTATTAGAAAGACTGCTCCAAGCTGGAGTTTGGATCCTAATCCCTGTTTTGGTCTCAGGACTGAAAAAAAAAAACGGTTTCAGGATCAGGAGCCGATAAATTCGCCGACACGTCACAGGACGCTACGATAACTTCAGTTTATTATTGTATCAAAGAAAAGCAGGCAATCAAACACAAAAACAGAAAACTTAAGCTGTGAGGAGAAGCTGAAGTTTTAACCTGCAGTTACATGAGTGTCAACCTGTGGGTCGTGGCCCCAATGGAGGTCGCGGGATGATTTTTGGGGGTCGCCAAATCAGTTGACAAAATTTAATCGATTTTAAATTACAAAAATTCAGGCTGGGTTGTTTGAGTTGTTTTCTGCCTCATTATTGTTCAGACATTTGTTGCATCAGCTCAGTTTTCTGCAGTTTTACTCGAGTTCAATGAGCAAAAGTTGACACTCGTTCATAATTTCACTGCAAAAACTGAAATCTAAGCAAGCATTTATGTTATTTTTTTTTTTTTTAAATGTCTTTTTATTCTCAATATGAGTCACATTCAAGTGACCAGTCCATAAAAATGTCTCTTTTCAAGTTATTTAAAGACAAAAATGACGTCTGAATTCCTCTAAAGTTTAAAAAAAAAAGATTTCTTGTATTCAGACATTCAACTTTCAAGAAACTCGAAGAGAAAATTTGTCTTATCCCACTAACAGATATATTTTTTACTTGTCACAAGCAATTCAGACATTATTTTTGTTTTTAAATAACTTGGAAAAAATGGAAAAAAAAAATATTGACTCGTTTTCTTTTTCACGCTCGACAACATAACATGTTTACAGCCTGGTTCAACACATTATCTGAGTTTAAAGACATCATTTTTCTATCAGAAAACAATGAACAGAGAGTCCAGTGAGCTACATGTATAAAACTCACCAAAATTTGCCTATCCTCTTGTTTTCTGGTGAAAAGTATATGATTCTGGTGTTTCCATTCTGCTGGACTTAAACTGCAGCCTGAAGTTTTTGTGCTTCAATGTGATCTATTAGCTTTAATCAGTGTGTGTGTATAAAAGCTCAGTGAGTTTCTGAGCTCCTCTTGCATCTTTCATCCAGTGCTGCACTGACATTTCTGGATTCTGAGTCATGAGGAAAGAAAAATAATTGTCAAAGTTTCTGCAGGAAAAGTGAATCCAACTGTAAAAAAGAGGAAAGGGATATAAAAAGATATCCAAGGAACTGAGGATGCCTTATTCGTCTCAAGTTTGAGATTACTTCTTCACCTTTTACTCCCTAAGACAACTTTGGTTTGGTGCCAGTCCATCTGGTTGTTTGTAAAGTCGATGTTGACTGTCCTTTTATGTTCTGGATGCAAAGAAAAACCCACAAATAACTTTGACTCTCTGAAAGAATGTGGTCTGGCTGTTTCAAGATGTGTTACTCAACCAAGGGGACAAACTGTTAAAAACTACCTTTACAAGAGAAACTATACAAGTGGAGAAATGAGCCAAAAACAGCAAAGAGTAGGAATGAAACTTAGTTTAAGTTGGCAAAAATTGCCAAAAAGCGAGAAATTTTGCAAGAAAATTGGGCCAAAACCTCGAAAACACTCAGACAGTAGCAAAAACGGGTCAAAAGTGGCAAAAAATAGGTGGACAGTGACCAAAATGGCCAAGAAAACAACAAAAAATGGCAAGAAAATTGGGGGGAAAACTTGGAAAAAATTCAGAAAGTAGAAAAAATGGTGAAAAAAATGACAAAAAAAACAGTGGAATGTGGTTAAAAAAAGGCTAAAGTCAACAAAAAACAAGATAAAAGTTGGAAAATAGTCAGACGGTAACAACAAATGATCCACAAGTGGCAAAAAGAAGTGAAAAGCATCAAAAATGGGCCAAAGTCAACAAAAATGGCAAGAAAATGACGAAACAACCTGGAGAGTCAAAAGGTTTCAAGATGCACAATAAGGAGGCACTTGAGGAAAAATGGGCTGAAGAAAGACATTTCTACACAAATGCCACAAAGTTTCCTGCTNGGCTCAGGAAACTTGGTCCAAACTGATGAATGAAGGATGAATGCAGCATGTTATCAGAAAATACTGGAGGAAAATTTACACTCATCAGCCCAGAAGCTGCACATGAGACGTACTTGGACGTTCACACATGACAATGATCCAAAACACAAGGACAAGTGGACCTGCCATTGGCTACAGCAGAATAAAGGGAAGGTTCTGGAGTGGCCATCTCAGTCTCCTGACCTCAATATCATTGAGCCACTCTGGGGAGATCTCAAACCTGCAGTTCATGCAAGACAGAGCAAGAATTTACTGGAACTGGAGGCTTTTTGCCAAGAAGAATGGTCAGTTTTACCATCTGAGAAAATAAAGACCCTCATCCACAACCAGCACAAAAGACTTCAAGCTGTCATTGATGTTAAAGGGGAAATACACGCTACTATTTTGGAAGTTTCTGTTGTTATTACGATTTAAAAAGAGTAAACACAGTTGTTTGTTAATAAATGTCTTCACCAACCACTAACCATGAGTGACAGGAAAGTTTTGTATTTTTATTCATAGTCTCTGAACGTTTTGCTCTCTAACTTCTCTGAAACCTCTCTCTGTGTTTTTTCCTCCTAATGAGCAGAAAAAGAGTCGTCCTCTCAAACTCTTCCTCTCGCTCTGGGAGTTAAAGGAAGCAGCGTTAAAGAAACAAAAGAACAATTTCAGTCTCGGTCTCGTCCACATTACTCTAAAGATAAACTCTGTCCTGCTGTGAACCTCCGCTCTCTGCAGCTGAAGGTAATGAAGTAATGAGATCATGACGATGACCTGGGACCACGCCAACACGCCGCCGCCTCTCGCTCCCCCTCCTCCTCCTCCTCCTCCTCCTCCTCTTTTTCGCTGCTTTGAAGTTGGAGTGTTTGAGAGACACTGAAAAGCTTTTTGTTCATGTTTTTATGTTTGAATTTGCAGCAGGTGGCCACTTCTTGGTCCAGATTTCCTCGTCCGTGACACTTTCTCTTTGAAGATCATCTTTCTATTAAAAGCAGGAGGAGCGGAGGTGACGCTCATTACACACACACACACACACACACACACACACACACAAACGTGCAGCAGATAAAAGTGTGTGAGCGGTTTAATCTTGTAGCATTGGTTCCACATGGAAACACAGATTTATGGACAGAACTAATGTTTTTATGATGAAAAAGCTCCAGGTGAAAAAGGTTTTCATCCACAGAAGTGAAGCCAAACATTAACAGCTTTAAAAACCAGAAAACACACACGGGCTGGTTTCCACAATACAAACTAAATACTACACACTTTGTACAGCACACTACATACTTGAGACTGTGAACTACACTCTACAAACTACTAACCAACCACATGCTCATACGACATACCACAGACTACATGCTACAGATCTCATACTGCAGGCTAAAAACGAGATACTACGTACTACATGGTACAAACTATAAACTGCATACTACACACAACAAACTGTGAAATATGAACTACATACTGGATGTTACTGATGACAGATTACATACAACATACTACATTATACAAATTTAAAACTTCATACAACAGAGTAAAGACTTCTGACTGCAAACTACAGACTAAAAACTACATACTACAAACTACAAACTACTTACTACAGACTAAAAAGTACAGACTTAAAACTACATACTACTGACTAAAAACTACATACCACAAACTACTTACTACATACTACAGACTGAGAACTTCATACTACTTACTACGGACTAAAAAATACAGACTACCAACTACATACAACAGACTAAAAACTACATACTACAAACTACAAACAACAGACTACAAACTACATACTACAAACTACAAACAACAGACTACAAACTACATACTACTGACTAAAAACTACATACCACAAACTACTTACTACATACTACAGACTGAGAACTTCATACTACTTACTACGGACTAAAAAATACGGACTACCAACTACATACAACAGACTAAAAACTACATACTACAAACTACAAACAACAGACTACAAACTACATACTACAAACTACAAACAACAGACTTAAAACTACATACTACAGACTAAAAACTACATATTGCAAACTACAGACTAAAAACTACATAGTACAAACTACTTTCTACAGACCAAAGACAAAAATCTTCATACTACAAACTACTTACTACAGACTAAAAAGTACAGACTTAAAACTACATACTACTGACTAAAAACTACATACCACAAACTACTTACTACATACTACAGACTGAGAACTTCATACTACTTACTACGGACTAAAAAATACGGACTACCAACTACATACAACAGACTAAAAACTACATACTACAAACTACAAACAACAGACTACAAACTACAAACAACAGACTAAAAACTACATACTGCAAACAACAGACTAAAAACTACATACTACAAACTACAAACAACAGACTACAAACTACAAACAACAGACTAAAAACTACATACTGCAAACTACAGACTAAAAACTACATAGTACAAACTACTTTCTACAGACCAAAGACAAAAATCTTCATACTACAAACTACATACTACAGACTAAAAACTACAGACTACAGCATACTTTAGACTCTGGACTACAGACTACATACTTCCTGTGAAAGTACCAGGTAATACAGAATATCTACTACCTTGTACTTTTACATGTTGTTTTGTAGTCTGACTGTTTTTGTAGTTTTGTTGTTCTGGTTTTTTGTTTTAGGCTCATGGATTCGTTTCTAATGTTTATCGTTATCATAAATACAAAAATCAAACCTTGTGTCCATTTGGGAAATTTTAGGCTCCTGTTTTAATGACATTTGTAAAGGTTGAGAAATTTTTCACAGCAAAATCTGCGTATATATATTTTTCCCTGATATTTTCTTTTGGATTATTTTATTTATATAAAGACATAGAATTATAACAGTCTAACTACTGTATAAAATATCAAGCCTCAAAAACACACATTTAAAGACAAAAGACACAACCATGGACCCAAACTCAACTTGAAACATTTTAGATTAAAAAAATACATTTGGAAAAATAAATTTGATGATTGTTGAAGCCTATAAAGTCACTTTATTTACCTTTAATCTTACACCAACAGTTATCATTTATTGAAAATCAGTGGGATATAAATCAGTGTGAGCTGTTGTTGTAGTCCGAGGTTTGGAAAAACATTGTATGTGAATATTATAATATATATATATATATATATATATATAAGCAAAGCTTTTTGCACGCTCTCTGCTCCTTTTTTCACCTCGCTCCTCTTTGTTCTTCCTGCATTAACCTGATTGGTTCTTTAACAGCTGCTCCATTAGTGCAGTGGCGATGCTGAGGTCCTTTTTACACGCTTAAAAAACACCTGCTGTCCATCAAAGCCAGCACAACAGCAGCTGTGTGTGTGTGTGTGTGTGTGTGTGTGTGTGTGTGTGAGGAGCTGACACACTCAGGGGGGTAATACAATCAGATGAAGCCTCAATGAAAACTAATGAGTCGAATCACAGTTATTAGCTTCTTCCAAACGCACTTACATTAACGCTCCAATCTGAAGCTCAGGAAACAAAACAAAAAAAACCCTGCGATTAAAAACAAACGACTCAACGAGGAGCTGTTTAAAAAAAAAAAGAGCTTCACTGTAGAAAACCAGAACAGAAATGAACAGAAATGAACCAGACACCGACTACGTTTACACGCACACCATGTTCTGGTTAAAGCTGTAATCTGGAAAAAGTGTTTACATGATCCAAAGCTACTGGAATAATCCTGTTTTTAGGTTTAAGAGACTGTGAGCAGAATCCATCTAGACTACAGCGCCCCCTCTGGCTGGAGGACTCACGAAAACCATCGTAAGGAATGGAGATAAATGGAGATTAGATCTTTCTTTTAACATTACTTTTTTTTTTATTTACAGTGAATCCCAGTGCACTTCATGAGTCACATATTGAAAATGATGTCATCACCTGACATCACCTACACATTAAGTCTGGTCTTGAAGGTAAATGGGCAAAAATGTTGCGCCCGTATTAATGCGATAACATACCTGGGTCTTTGGTGGACAAACAATGGGTTATAGGAACCATTTAGTTCCTGGAGGCTGTATCTCCCTCAATACTGAGATTTTCAGAGACCACCCTTGGGACTAAGGGACATCCAGAATCCAGAAGTATCTCTCAAGTGTCTGTAGTGACTCAAACATTTTCATTTTGTGTGTTTCATTTCTTTTATTTGTGAATAAGATAAATAATCTGATGTTAAAATAACATTTCACATTATTACATTGGTTGTTCCACCTGACATGGAAATTGTTCCAGTCACCAATGAAGTGAAAAAACCTTTTTTATCAGTATTTCAGAGAAATCTACAAACTTTTCCACTTGGTCACAAATGTCATTTGGGCTCCTCTGGCTGATGCAGTTTCCTGTTTCCTGTTTTATTCTCTTCACTTTAAAATAAAAGTCTAATGTTACGGTTGCACCACCCTGACANGTTTTATTTAAAAAGGTTCAAGCATAAAATAATGCCACTGTATTTTTAATTTCCATTTACAATAACTGACATTCAATTTTTAGAGTTTAATTACTGTGGATACTTGTCAGGACGGTTGCACCACCTGACATTTTGGGGGTTTGAGGAACCAAAACACAAAAAAACATGTTATATTTTAATAGTTTAAAGATGTGTTCAAATAACACAGGTTTCATAGAATAAAGAAATACATGTGATGAAATACTCAATTCATGATGGAAGGAAATATTGCACTAATGACGTCACATTATTACATCAACACCAGCAAACTGCAGTTTTTAAAGATCCTTCAGTATTAAATTAACAAGATCCAAAATCCACAACGTGACAACAATAAAAACAACACAGTGGTGTGAACGGCGCACACACAACACACAGCAATAAATGTTCAAAACACAAAACACACAATAAACCACAGGTGAGCGCACCTGAGGGTGTGTCCTCCAATCACACACACACACTCACCTCAACTTCCACTTTTATATGCACACATTATAAATTCCACTTAGAATAAAAATAAATGAGACTCACTGATCTTGAAGAGGAATGACGTCAGAGCCTTTGTTTGTGGAGCTCCAGGTGAACCAGGTGTTCCTCTTTAACGCTCCTGATTGGGTGGATCTTGTTTTATCTTTTCCTCTCTGGAGATTTTTGTTAAATCCTCAGGTTGATTTTGTTCACAAAAGTTTTATCTCCAACTTCTGCTCAAGTGGTAAAACCGCGCAAAAGCAAGAAAGTTTATTTAAAAAGCAAGAAGCGGCACCTGCGCAGTGCCCGCCCCCTTTTACTAACCAGCCAATGAGAAGCGCTCTAGTGATGGGAAGTTCGGCTCTTTTCTGAGAGTCGACTCTTTTGGCTCGACTCTCACGGAAGAGTCGACTCTTTTGGCTCCTAATTTAGGATCTTTTGCAGACGTATATTTTACCTCAACTTTGAAAAAAACAATGGTTTTTGTGTTGAAAACCCTTTTATGTAGAGTGTTTTTTATGAGAAGCCTTATCATTGCCTCATTTTGTGCAGTTATTCTGTTACCAAATCATTCTTACTTTTATTCAGTATTTTAATCAAACTTTAACTGCACAAATTAACAAAAAAAACTGGTAACATATCAATCAATGTTATTTTAACATCAAATTATTTATCTTATTCACAAATAAAAGAAATGAAACACACAAAATGAAAATGTATGAGTCACTACAGACACTTGAGAGATACTTGCCAATAAAAAGTGTGTCTTTTTTATTGTCCTTGTATATTTATATAAAAGTATATAAACCAACGTGGTGGACTGTAAAAACCCACGAGTTTAATTTAATACTAAAAAATAATGAACCTAAAATCTTTGAAATGTTGGTCAACTACTGAAATCTGTTAGAAAACATAATTCTTCACTCAGAAATATGTTTTTATCCATTTTCAAAGAAAAACTACAAATGATTCAGTGTTAAAATGGATGAGTTTGTGTTGAACAGGTTTGATCCTTTTCTCTGTCTTATCCCTGATCAGAGTTTCTGCAGAAAAATTCTCATTTTCCTCCAGTTTCTGTTGATCCTGTAACACCGAGTTCGTCCAGCAGAGGTCGCTGCTGCTCTTCACTCTTCAGGACGTCGACGTGAAGAAACATCAGCTTTTCACAAATGCATTTTTCATTCGTTGTTGTCAAAACATCGACAAAACTCCCGTCTCATCTGAGGATAAAAAATGAAACACAGAAGTGTCTCTGTGTGTCTGGACTGAATGAATGAAGTGGAGGTTAAATTCATCTTTATTCATAACTCCAACAAACCCAGAGCAGCTCATATCACAAACCCACATAAAAAATAACGTTTCTGTACAAGAAAACAAAGACGAGAGGAGAAACAGACAAACTGCTGAGCCTGTGCACAAATTAAACCTCAAAGGAAAAGTTTCCAGCATCAGGACATTTTCTGGAAAACAAAGACGAGGTAGATACCTGGGAAAAAAAACAAAAAAACACACATTATTATCACAGAAAACTCAACGATAATTAACTTTAAATTCATTTTGAAGTAAAGAAACTCACTTGTTGCCTCCCACTCTGATCTGCTCAAAGTTCCCTGAGACACAAAGAGAAATAATTCAGATTAAATAAAGTTCAGATCATAAATGTGAGTTTGTGTGCGCAGACTCACCAGTGGTTGTCTGGTTCCAGCTCTGCCGCAGTGCTCTTTAGCATGGCTGTACTCTCTGCTGTCGGACGCTTGTTCACCGCCGTCGTCAGAGGGAAACGGCTGAAAAAAACAAACACAAACATTGAACTACACAAGAGACGTGTCAACCAGGAGTTAATAACATCTGCAGTGTGACTGTAAAGCGTCTAAAAACAGGTTTAAAAACATGTAAACGAGTTTTAAATGAGTCTGACCTCCAGAGCCATCATCTTCATCATGAGGCTGCGATGATTCTCGTTCTTCACTTTTTCCTCAAAAAACTCAGAAAATCTCTGTTTCATCACCAGACGCATGTTGTAACGCTTCGCCATGCTGCAGAAAAAAAAACAAAAAAAACACAAACTCTGGTTATTATTGGGGTCAATGACAAAAAACATATTTCTGAGAGAAGAATTATGTTTTCTAACAGATTTCAGTAGTTGACCAACATTTCAAAGTTTTTAGGTTCATTATTTTTTAGTATTTTTAATTTGAGCACCCATTTTACAGTCCACCTCGTTGGTTTATATACTTTTATATAAATATACAAGGACAATAAAAAAGACACACTTTAATAACCGTTCAATCTCTCAAGTGTCTGTAGTGACTCATACATTTTCATTTTGTGTGTTTCATTTCTTTTATTTGTGAATAAGATAAATAATTTGATGTTAAAATAACATTTCACATTATTACATTGGGGACATCACGTCATTGACCCATGTCCCTTTAAGAGAGAGATGGTTATAGAGAGAGTATAACAGACAGTGAAAAGGAAAAGAGGAAACTGTAGCTCCTAATTTTGCACCACTGCTCATCACTAGCATCTGTTTGCGTCTTTATTTCTTTGTTTTCCGAATAACTAAAACGTAAAACATTATTTCAAGGTTTTACAGAATCTAAAGCCACATGGGTCAATGAGGTGACGTCCCCTTTTTTGTGTCTGAGTGTAATATTTCCTTCCATCATGAATTGAGTATTTCATCACATGTATTTCTTTATTCTATGAAACCTGTGTTATTTGAACACATCTTTAAACTATTAAAATATAACATGTTTTTTTGTCTTTTGGTTCCTCAAACCCCCAAAATGTCAGGTGGTGCAACCGTCCTGACAAGTATCCACAGTAATTAAACTCTAAAAATTGAATGTCAGTTATTGTAAATGGAAATTAAAAATACAGTGGCATTATTTTATGCTT